>JBBMEG010047884.1:0-17477 GCA_037832605.1 Cyclanthera cordifolia
TTTCAAATCATAAAAACTGAACTCTACCGTTTCAAATCAAATGGATCAAATCTATAATTTATTATAGTATATATATATATATATATATATATATGTGTGTGTGTGTGTGTGGGTGTGTGTGTGTGAATGAGTTGAAATAGAGTGTATAAACCCATGGAAAATTAGGAGACATTATGGGACACAAATTGGGTCATATCAGGAAAAAGTAAAAATATTATATTTACTTATATTTTTGGATTTTAACTAATCGTTTATTGCTTTATTGTCATTTATTTGCTATTTCCTTAAAAAAACAACCTACTACATTAGCCTTCACGAGATCGTGTGTTTCTTTTTTAACAAAATCTTGCATGACCATGTTTTTGTTTTTTGTTTTTTGTTTTTTGTTTTTTGTTTTTTGTTTTTTAATCTTTATTCTTTTTTATGTTGATGATCATGAGACCTATTAGTATTGTATATATTCTTTAATAGCAACTTGTAGACTAGTTATCACTAAAGCCTTCCCTTAATTTATTGGATTATGTTGGTTTGAAATGGGATTTCAAATTCCCACCACAATACTACAAACTAAAATTTTGTTTTGAATTATCATCAATTTCATTTAAGATATGGGTGTGTTTGTGCCTTAGTATTAGAAAGTGTGAGCATCCACCTGAAAATTAATTGACTATTCAAAATTGAATTAAATATGTGTACGTATCTAAGGGTAATTCACACTTTGATACAACTATTCCCTAGATACACACATGTCGTGATCTTTTATTTATTTCGCAATTGAATCAATTTAAAAAGACCTAAAGTTAGGGATTTATTAATCGGTATTGTTGCTCCAATATCAAGGGCTATTGTGGTTCCAAACGTCGCTACTGGACGACGAAATGAATTTTGGAATTTATTGACATTCTCCAAAAATGGTAGAGTTAATAGTTACGCAGGTATTGAAACAATTAAAAGAATACCCAATAACTTATTTGGCACTATACGAAGTATTTGAAACACGAGAAAGAAATACCAGTCTGGTCCAAAGCAGTTGCAAATGGATTATGACGGGATTAGCCCACATAACATATAAATGTATTGAAGAATCCTGACATTTTTAATGTGAGACAATGATTATAAGATGAGTATCTCGAACACCCAGAATGAAGATGAAGATGATTCTCGATATTTAGACCATCCACAATCATTCCTCCTCATAATCGTGTTTCCTCAAAAATTATCTTTTTATTTTTCTCATAACAATCTTTTATTATTTTCTAACTATTTTTCACTCTTATCATACTTGTCATTTTATTTTTCTCATAATCATTTCTTTCACCTAAACACGAATAATCATTCGTTTCATCATCTCTATTCTTCCCTTGATTCTCATTCCTCTCATAATTAATCATTCTCATTTGTCTTCTCCAAACCACCTTTTTGAAGCTCCATTTTTTTCATCTTTCTTATTGTCTCCTTCATTTTTCATATGTATGATTAATATTTATAATAATAATATGAAAATGAATTTTTTATAAGAATTTTATTTGATTAAAATATAAAATTTTCAATTTTCGATTATTATAACAATTTTTAATTATTATTATAATACTAATCATTGTGATAATTATGGTTACTATAGTAAAGGAAATTTCTTTTTGATTTTCAAATTAGAATTCTCTAATAATTTTTTAGAAAGCATCAACCTTCTTGTTTTCGCTAACAAACAAGGCCTTTGGCAAATTTAAATAATATCTAATAAATATCTTAACAAATCAAAAAAAAAAAATTAGGAAAAAATTTAAATATAAAAATATTTGAATGGATATTTATTTAGAAATTTAGTATAGATATTCAATCCTGCTATAATTATTAACATGTATTCAAATTTTAATTTAATTGCATATGTATTTAAATTGATTTTAAACAATTATTTAATGCATTTGGAATCCATAGATTACCCGTAAATTCTCAATTTGGAATTTCCTTATTTATTTTGTGTTTTCTGCCACATACCATTTGTATTTAATGTTTGAATCTTTATATTAATTATTTTCTTAATATGGATCATCAACATTTATATTTGTTTTTGAACCCTAATTCAGCTGCCATTTTTCCTTTCCTTTCTTCCTCTGCGTATTTCTTGTGATATTCATTTCCCTTCTTTGTTTAATAAGACTCCATTTATACATTTTCATTGTGTTTTACCAAACTAAATTTGTATTTATTATTCTTATTATTTAGAAATTCTTTCCATTTTTATTGTGTTTGACCAAACTAAATTTGTCATCTCTACACGTTTCATCCTTAAATTGTGATTATATGTAGGCTGTGAGTATATTTTCAAAGAAATATTGTGGACAGTATTATATTTAATAAATTCTGATTATGACCACTGTATTATTGTGTAGGTACACACGATTGATCGAATTCAGTTTTAAGTACTTAATGGAACCAAACAACATCAACTTTATTTGGAATATGATCATCCTGGAATTCCCTACAGTTAGAACTTGATAACAACAAAATATGTTTCATATTTCTACTCAAGTGACTATATAAGAAATACATATTCACGTATTATTTATCATATTGTTCATCATCCTGAAATGTGGGATATACCTTCTTAAGTAAAGAATGTCAAAATCTTGCCACATGCTACTAAACGTTGAAATGAAGTCTAGAGTTAAATGTGGATGATGTGGAAGGTTGGGGCATAATATACGTTTTTGTACAAAAATCCGATAAATCATTAGGATTTCATCTATTAATTCGAACAATACTATTGTAATACTTGTATACTACTTCATTAATGTTGAATTTTGAATTATCATTTTCAGTTAAACATACATTTTTTGTTTGTTATTCAATGACTTGCTTTATTCAATAGCTAAATTATAATGTGTAATTGACAAACATGTGTTTGTTATATATTGTAGTTGAACAATATAAAAGTTATATAATATATATTGTATCTTTGTTTTTATTAAAGCGAAATAAAATTGCAGACTGTATGTTTATACCAAAAACATACATCAAAAATATCTTTAATATATATTTGTACTTCACAAAAGATTTTAAACTTTATATCAATCAAAAGTAGTCATTAATTACCAAAATTAAATAACATTTCCACAAGAGTTTAAAAAACACGAAAATATCAAAATAGTACTAATGTTGCAATAATTGCAACATTAATTTGAATGTTGGTGGATCACTAGATTCAATAGCTCCACCACCAGGACACCATCTTCTACATCTAAATTTTATGCATATCCAAATTTCGATGTGAAAGATGATTTCAGAATACTCTATGACGTTTTCTTCATTTTTCACTTCTTAACCTAAGATTGGCTTCACAGAACAACCGCTCACCACAGAGCTATACATATATACAAAAACAATACTTTCATAATACAATCATAATAATTCATAACATTGAATATTCACCGCGTCCATGTAAATGTCTTCTTCAATATTATTGTCAGTTTCGGCACCATCAACATTCTTCAAATTCTCTACCTTATCAATTGTTTCGTTGTTTCACACACTATCTATTTTAGGACATATAAAAACCACAATAAGATTATTATCTCTATATTAGTAGTCCAATAATACTAAAAAATACATATTATTTGAAAACATAATTGTATCATGTTTATACTAACAAGATACAATACACACTTATGCATTTCACAAATAATTCTACAGCAATTCAATATTACAATTAAACCAGACTCTTCATATGCACAACAATAAACAAAGTACCGAAGTAATATTTTTCTCAAAAGTTGAATTATCCGAATTTACTCTTCATTCAGGAAACATGCATCTTCTAAAACATAATTTATTTGATATGAATTCAAAAAGTATTTGAAAAACCATCAAATAACACAATCGAAATCTTGTACAATATAGATATAGTCATAATACCATCACAATGCATCATTAATATAGTTTAACGCACCTCATAAATCGAAATAACAGTGAATCACCAACCTTGAAGCAGATTTTCTAATCCAAATCGTGTTGCGGCCTAAAATCCACCCACCCGAAACGATTTTTTCAGTAAAAAACACCAAAAATTACTCAGAAATATGTTTGCTCATACAAAACCAAAAGTAAACGTATAAAATACGCCGGAAAATGAGGTATATAGAAGGAAGTCAAAAGAAACCCTAATAAAAATACCTAAATCGTCAACAGTAAAATCTGGAGGAAGGAAGATGGATGAATCGTCTGCATTTTCTTGAAAATATGAAGACGAAAAAATATATTTTTCACCAAATCAAATATGCCTAATTGTTTGTTATAAGAAATTTGGAAAATATGCACCTAAAAATGAGGAGAAAATGGTGTAAGATTTTTTAGTGAGATTTTTAGGTATGTGATTTAATGATTTAACCATTTTTAGAAAGTATTAAATGCTTTTTTAAAAAACTAACAATATCCTTCAAATAAAACGGTTCAATATAAGAGTATTACAGTAACTTTCTCTCAAATATTAAAATTTTGAATATTTGTAAAAAGATTACAACGCAAATATAATATTTATATAATATTTGGCTACCTATATAAAGTTCCCTATTTATTTCTAACATTATTGTTGTTGTTGGAGCATGACATGAACATCTTAAAACCTAGTCATTGCACATCTATATAGTTATTATAATAGTGATAAAAGAATTAATAATGAAATATATGTATAAATATAAATTTATAAAAATAATAAAACAAATTAAATTTATTTTTTATTTTTAACTGTCTCTTAGGAATATTATTTTTAATTGATATCATTACTATTAATATTATGAGGTAGTAATAAACCTTTTATTATTTTTGCTATTTATTATTATAACTTTACTCCTTAATTATGTTTTTTTTACATTTTTATATTTCTTTTTCTCAAAATAATTATTACACTAATTATATATTATTTTAAAAAGAGTAAAATGCTTTAGTTTTTATTATTTTTGTCATTAGATATCCTCTATTGGAATTATGTACATTTGTTGGGTTTTTGGAAAAATACCAGAAGAAAATTATCTCACATTGAAAAAAAGCAAGTAAGTGGTGTGCTCCAAGCACTATAAAAAAAACATATTACTTTGGATTCAAAGCATCCCAATTAGAAACATTTTAAGTTCGATAGGCTGCTCTAGCTGAATTCATTTTGTATTCTCGTAGGAGAGTTAGGCAAAGAGTGTGAGTAGTATAAACTTTGAAGAGAGTATTTATATGTAATTGGGGTTGGGTAGAGAATTATGTGTTTTTCTTTTAATTTATCTGTTATATTTATGCTTATTCCTACGGTAATTAGGGAAGATTTTTCCTAATAATGGTATCAGAGCTATGGATTACCCAAGGATTTGAGAAGATCCAGATGCGATGCTTCTAAAATAAAAAGATTAAGTGGTGATGATGATCCAAGACTTTGTGCAGAAGAAACATTGCATTATGCAGAATTGATCTCATGAAAGAAAATTATTCAAACAGAGCAAGTTCATCAGAGGGCTAGGGTTCGGATGCTGACGTGGTTTCTCTTGCTAGATAAGATGGTGAATCTCTATGAAGAAAGAAAAAAAATCATTCTTATGGTATGTCCGCTTTGCCATGAATAGAGGATGTCATGATGTGCAGTTCCACAAGTTTGCACACGGGTATTGACTTGGCGGTTATGCAAGATATGTGGTGGAAGTTATGTCGGTTGCTGAATAACTTCTAGTTAAGCCAAGCAGGTGAAAGTTGCACCATAAATTTCAGCAATGTGTATCGACATGTGACGAAGAAGAAAAATGAATCTTAAGAAGAGAAAAATGAAACTGAAGTTTTGAATACGATTTTGGTGTATGTTTACCTTTTAGTGTCAATCAGACCGACACCATATATCTGTTGGGCCGGTTTTTTCACTATATGTACCGACACCAAAAGTACCAGATTATTAATTTTGGTGTCGGTCAGACCAACACCAAATGATCGACACCAAAAGTGATCGACACCGTATATCCCTGTTTTTAAAACAAAATTGGATAGACCGTCACTTATTCCCTCTTTGTACGTAGTAGTGTTTATTCTATTTTTCTCATTATGAATTTCTTTCTCCTAAACACAAATATCGTTCTTTTCACCCCAAATGTTTTCCGTTCCACCCGACACTCTAATCGGTGATTGGGATAAAGAAGTGAAATAGGACAAACGGAAAGAGGATGATTCTTTATATTCAAGTCATCGAGAATCAATTCTTCACATAATCACATAAGAACACCTTGATAATTTAATATGTAGGAAGACAAGCTTAGCGATTGGTTTAGAGGTATTACAAGAAGATGAGTCTCTGAAATCGAAATAGAAGATAATCTCGACGACACTGCCTTTTTTCTTGTTGTCCCTCTAGAAAACAGCTCAACTACTACAACTATTTAACAATCAAGTTGAGATGACGTGACCCTACTATTAAGTAAAATTAGTACAACTTAACTTAAAATTCATCTTAATTTTAATTATTATACGAAATAACAATCAACTCAATTATTAATCATGTTTATCTTAGCAGATTCACCGAACACAATTATCTTAATTCTAATTCCTGCATCGTATACACAGTCTAAAGTTACATGTTAGTGATGGGTGAGCTCATATCTTACTTTAGCAACCCTCCACTCGTATTTGACTGCCTCTGATTCATTTAATCAAACACATGTGATGTATATCAAAAGTTAAGACATTAGTTTAAATAATTTTGTGAGGGATTGGAATAATTTTCATATACTTTATTTATATATATATATATATATAATATATATATATATAAAAAAAAGGTGAGGTGGTGACCAATGGGCATTACGGATCACATATCTTCGCCAATGTCGGCGAAGCCGCCGTCTAAATCCCACAAGATTCCGCTGTCCATTATCCATAATCGTACTTCCACTGATCGGTCACGGTTCATATTATGACACGTGGCGCTCAGTTATTGGATATGATATACTTTCTAGGTCACAGGCAGTGAGGGAAAGCGTGTGCCATTGTGTCACAGCCCACGAGTGGCTTTGTTTTGCATTCCCCAATATTGAACCGCCCACTCAGCACTCTCTTCATGACTTTCTTGACCAATTTTTTTTTTTCTTCATAATTTTGTTTTCATAGAATAATTAAAAAAAAAAAAAAGTGTCAACTCATGTGGGCTCTTGTTTGGTAATCATTAAATTATTTTTTTTATTTTTTAACAATATATTTATTTTAATTCGTATCATTTTTATTAAGTAACATTTGTACTTTTCAGTCAAATTTTGAAAAATAAATAAATAAATAAAAAATTTTAAAATTACTTTAAAATATCGATTTTCAAGATCGAACTCGTGACGTAGTGTTAAACTGAATTATCACGAAACAATAAAATCAACCTGTTATTTGACCCTTGTAATCTATTTACTAATAATTTGATTATTTTTTAGTTTAGTTTATTATTTTTGTTTTTTTTTTGAAACATTTTGGTTTAGTTCTTAACCTAAAAGTTCTTATTAATATCACGTAATAAAAAAAAAATTCAATAATTTGTTCACCATCTTTGACATATAAATTGTGTTTTGTTCGGTTGTTAGTTCCTAATATAAATGCAAAAACGAGCATAAACCAACACATTAAAGATGTTATAATTAACATCTGTTCGATCTATCGTTCGAATCCCTCCATCCAATGTTATAATCTCAAAAACAAAAAGTGCTAATACAATTATATTGTCAATTTAATACAATACCAAGGTTAAGCTCTTACACATTCATTAAAAATATGAGGTTAAATTGATTTTTTTTTTTTTCCATTTTTTTAAACTTTATTTCATGGAAAGACCTGATTTTAAAAGCAACTAAAACTATTGTTTATCCTACTAAAGTTACAAACTTGTGAAATGGGTGTACAATAACTTTAATTGATAATTAAAATTGACTTGGTATAGAAAAACAAGTGTAAAACAATTGATTTTATATGGTGACATATGCATCTTTTCAAAAAAAAATATATATATATATCTTTTCTTTTAGATGACAAAATCAAATGATCCTTTTTTTTAATTTTTCTATTGTTTTAAAAAAATGATTTTGTTTTATCAAAACATATGATTGGGCAGAAATGTTATCTAATCTATGGAAGGCCAAGTCAAGAAAGATCACCCAACCTTTTTGACCATAGGTTATAATTATTGAGTGATGAATATTGATATATTATATACTTATTTTTAGTATGTGTTATGGGGTAGCTAGGATATGATTATCTCTTAGTTACATTTTATTAGAAATGTGGGGATTAATTATTGGCAAAGTGTTATTCTTACTCAAAAAAGTAACACATAATAAAATCATAATATATGCAACCATTATATATATATAATATATACTTGAGAGATTGAAGAATGTTTCTCATGATTGTTAGAGGCTTTTAGAGCACTTAATAAAGCTTCTAGAAAAGACACATATATATAACAGGTTATTTGTACCAACCATTGTTTGTTTTTCCTAAATGAAAATCTATTGAAATATCATTTTAGATTCTTATATTTAGGAGCTTATTTCATTTTGTCATTATATATTTTTATTTTCCTTTTAATAATATATTTTCAATTAAACTTAAAATTAGTTCATGAGATCATAAGTTTAAAGGTATTTGTAAATTATAATTATAGTACTTTTTTTAACTAATTCATTTGTAGTATAGTTTTTAATTAAAGGTTTAAAAAAATGTTCCTATTATGCCTTCTTCTCTTTCGTCTTTCTCTCTACCTTCCACTTTTCTTCTTCACGAATAAACACATTGCTCGAACATGACTTTAGGGCTTAGAGTTGTCCTCTTCAATTCAAATCCGTGATCATTTAGGATTTAATTCTCATTTTTCAAGATAATTTTGCCTATTTGAATGCTAGAAAGAGGTCCCAACGAAGAAGTAGATTTCCAATTTTTACGTAAAAAAAGAAACTCATTTCTTCTTTTTTCAGATTTACACAGTTAAAATATTCATGCGTGAAATCGAGACTGAATTTGTGCTCATGGAGAAAAAGTTTTCCAATAATGTAAGACACATGTTTTTTTGTTTTGTTTTGTTTTTTTTTGTTTTTTTTTTTTTTTTTTTTTTGCTATAGGTAAAAAGTACCCTAAGTTTAAAGTATCTAATTCGTTATATTAAAATTAGTTCAATAATAATATTAAAAAAAAAAATCAAAGAAAAGTTATCAAAAATAACTTATTCCAATAACTTACCTTCAACTTAATTGAACATGTGAATTAAAATAAAAGATTTTAGGGGATGTTTGTTTTAGGTTTTTAGTGAGATTTTATAAACAAGTTTTTATAATTACTTTTTAACAACTTTATATAAACGAGCTATTATTACTATTTCTTTCTTATAATCACTCAAAATAAATTTTTATTCGTAAATATTGAAAATAAACACCCCACGATTTTATAAACAAACACCCGTAAGTTATATGAAAATATCTTTTCTAGCCACAGTTAACAACAAAAATCAACCTAGATTTTATTAAAGTACATTTAATTTGTGTTTGCAGAAGGGAAAGTCCAAGGAAAAGTAATTATTTTCTTTTTCTTCTTTTCCATCTTGATTTAATTTATTAATTATGATTAGGTTAGAAAATCAATACAATTTTTTTGAATATTTGCCAAACCGTGTAACTTGTCATTTCAACCAGAACCTTCTTTTCCAAATTGGTTACACATTTAATTATACTATATTCATAAAAATACCAAGACCAAGTAAAAATAAATAATTAATTAAAAATAAGATATTTATTTATTTAAAAATAATTGAAGATACGTGAGATTTGTTTTCCCAAATAATTTAGGTCATTTTACTCATAAATGTTCGATTATAATACGGTTAAATTATAAATTTGTTCTATAGGTATCTGAAGAGACTTAGAATTTAATCTCTATAATTTCAAAAACTAAAATTTAATTTTTATGATTTAAAAAAAAATTATAATTTAGTTCATATGGTTTTAAAAACTACAAATCGGTCATTTATAATTTGATAAAATATAAGAATTAGTTCTTGTGTTTGTAAGCGCTAAGAAATATATACGTGAAAATCAGTTATTCATGCGTAAATTAATATGTGATTGTTTTGTTCAATCAATTACTTTACTTATACTGTCATCATTAACACGTGAATAACTAATTTCTACGTACACAATACAATAAACAATTAGAAATGATAAGGATTTTTTAAGATTTTATTAATTCTAGTTTTTAAAATCATTATTACTAAATTTTACTTTTTTGAAATCACAAAGACTTATATATCTAATTTTATAAATCATGAAAATTAAACTTTAACTTTTTTCAAATCATATTTACAATCTCAATCTTTAGAGATCTTTATTTATTTATTTATTTATTTATTTTTGATATCTAAATTATTAATTATTCAAATTTTTATTTTAATATTTAAAAAATATAAGGTTAGAGGTCGAGATTTTATATTAATCACCGACTCATATAATATCAATTATGTTATTTTTTGACAAACATAATTTGTATTCTTATCTTTAAGAGAAAAAATAATTACAAACAAATTAGGTAGCCGTTATTTTTTTAGAAACCACGTGGCAAAATTCATATTTGAAGCGCTGACTGAAACTAATCATCACATGCTTATATATATATATATATATATATATATATATATATTTAAAAAAGGGTTTCTAGAATAGTTAAATTTATGCTTAAAATTGTTAAAATGGCAATTAATGATTTTCAAATAGTGATTAAAGACTAATTATTAGGTTTTGAAACTGGTTAGGTTACCGACGTGTCCTGATACACAACACACGTGGCTGAAGAGAGCTTCTTATTCATTTATAATTGACATGTCATCCTTTTATTTGTGGTAATTGTAGCCTTCCCTAGATCCACTCACTAAATCATTAAGTCCACAATATTGATCATTACCTCCACAATTTTGAAGCCTTGATTAAGGCTATGTTTGTTTGGTAGGATCTTTATTTTTTATTTCTAGTTATCGTTATATGACATGTTTGGTGGTACGTCAGTTCAACATTATGTTACAAATTTGATTGTAGAAATTAATATTTGGGTCTCGTTTGTTTGAGAGTAGTACTAATTTGTATATACGATTTGTGTCTTATTGTCTCAATTTATACTCAAAAAAATAATTATTTGTATGACATGTTTGGTGTGGTGGGAAGTAATGAGAATGAAAGAGAAGTGATTTTACGGTTTGACTCCTTGAATTATATCATATGAATATATTACTAATTTACTTTTTTTTTTTTTAATTTTATGTATCCCTTCTTCTTATTGTAGCTAAACATACTCTTAATCCTTGTATTCATCGAATTGTTCATTAAATCACTTAAATAATCTTTCATTAAACTTTGTATCAAATTTATTATTTAGCAACAACTAACTCTAATTTTCGTGTAATAATTAATTACCTAACCAATATTAACATCAATTTTAAAATGAATAGTTCAATATTTTAACTATTGTCAACTATTCTAACTATTCTAACTATTCTAATTAGCATTTAAGTCTTTCACTTCTTCTCACTCCAATCTTTTTTACCAAAAACAAAATAAACTTGAGTGGATGATTGGAATTTGGAGTTTTGGATATTGTTATGTTTTTGGAAAAATATTAAAGGGGTTTTTTAACATAAAAAATTGCAAGGAAGTACTGTAAAGGAGTATGTGACCTTAGATTTAAATCTTAGTTAGAAGCACTTTAAGCTTGATGTATTAACTTTAGTGAAATTGCTTTCGTATTCTTTTATAGAGAGTAGGGAAAATGGTGCGAGTAATATAAATTTTGAAGAGAGTGTTTATTTAATTGGAGTCTTAAAAATAATTCTGTGTGATTGTAACAATTTTTCATGGAAATTCTTTATGTTCGTGATTTTTTTTTCCGATTTTGGAGTTTTTTTTACGTAAAATCTTGTGTTCTATTTTATTGTTTTTTCTTTTATTTCTCAATTATATTTCTCTTTATTCTTGCGATAATTAGGTAAGGTTTTTCCAAACAGAGAGTCGTGAGGAGGAGTTGAAAAATCAACTTTTTGTTTTTGTTTTTTTTTTATCACAACAACTCATTAATTACCATCTTCTCATCGACATCTGAGCAAACGGTTTATCTAATCATATCAAATATCAAATATCTATTTTTATTTTTTATTTTTAACTTCAAACTTAATATTATGATTATAAAAAAAACCTAAATAATTAAACATCTCATCTCCTCGACATTAATCTTCAAACAAGATCTTTTTGTAACATCTCCTCAAGCACTTTATATTTCCAAATCATGCACTTTCCCTCCCCCTTCCACTTCCTATACTCTTTTCTCCTCGATTCCAAAATCTAATATCACTCAATAACTAATGAAATTCTACTTTATATACAATAATAATAATTTAATGAAGTTATTGGTTTAATCATGAACCTATCTCTTAATTATTATTATTATTATTATTTAACTTATCTCTTAAAATATTATTTTTAAATTGAAGTGCATCACATCACTTGGTCTGGTAGTTTATTTTTAACTCAAAATCATTGATGAATTGTTTGAGAAGGCTGGTCAATACTCTTTTGGTTAGTTCAATAAGGTTTTTTTTTTCTCCCTCAGGTTAGAGTAATCCTGAGTGATTTTTACGAATATTTTAAAAAAGTATGTGAATGTGGACAAAACATGTTGAAATGATGGATGTTGCTCTATGATTATGGTCTTTCAAATTTGATCCAAATCTTAGACCATGAATATTAAGGGAGTGAGACGATATCGATTTTCAAGATCGAATCCATGACGCTGATATGAAACTGGATTAACACAAAACAATAAAATTATTGCACCATTAACTCTTTCGATTATGTAATTAATTAAGTTGGTTGTATATTTTAGTCATTCAAATCAACCTCTTAAGTTGATTTCTGGAAAATAACATTTAAGTAACATTTTTATGTGGTGTATTTTTAATGGTGGGTTATAGGTGCCTATAAATCGTTAAATTTTAATAATGAGTCAAGCACTTTTTAGTGCAGATATTATTAATATATATATATATATTTTTTTTTTTTGAAATAAAAGGATCAATGTAATAACCCGGCTATGTTTGTTTTTTGTGGAAAAATGTATGGTCAACCACTATTTTTAAAAAATCGCTCGTTTATATTTGGTAGTTAACAATCACTCATAATCATTCATCAAATTTTTTATCAAACTATTCCATAAAATTTTACATTAAACATATCACTCAACCACAACTAATACCAATCTCTAAACTAATAATTAATTATCTAATCACTACTAATCTCAATCTTCAAACAAGTAATTAACTAACATTAACCCTTTCCCTCCTCACAATTCAACTCTTTTCTGCCAAGAACAAAAATCACCTAAATATCATAAGTTAGTAAAGAGATAAGTTGTATTTGGATTATGGGTATTAGTGAAATTGTGCACTTGAGAGGACCTTTTGGTAGTTTTGAGTTTGGGTAAAGGGTATTCTGGTAATTTTGCGTCAAGTTTTATATGACCAAGGAGGGGGTGCGAATCCCTAAGCTATTTTTGTGGGAGTGACGTAATAGAAAAGGAATATTTTTTTGCTATAATGTTTAGAGATGTTCACGGGGCAAGGTAGGACGAGGATGACTTATCGTCCCCATTCTCGCCACCAATTTTAATACTCATCTCCACAAAATTCAAAATAACATTTTTCAGAGAATGCACGGGGATCAGATTCCCCCACAGATAATTATTCTTCATTTAATTCATTTTGATCTTTTCTTTTTATTATTCTCAACTTCTTATTAACTTTCTCCATCTTAAATCAATTCACTATAATTTAGATAATTTTTGCAATAGTTAAGATAAATGTATTTTAGTTTCAATTAGATACTTAATTATGTAAGAAAAATATCTATAGAAATTTTTTTTCTAAAATTTTGTAAATTAATGCATTAAATAAAATAAAAATAGTATAGTGTAATGTATATAAACATGACACGAAATCGAGGACGGGGAATACATTCCCCATCCCATCCTTGTTTAGTCGAAATAGGTATAACGTCCTGGATACAATTACTGATGATTGGTTATTCAAGCCTAAGTCGAAATAGGTATGTAAATAAAAAAACAAAATAATTAAGTGTCGAATAGTTAAATGAAAGTTTTATAAAATAATCGGTCGCTTTATAAATACTTACTTAAGATAAGAACTTATTTTGTTGTAATTATTTAGAATCTACCAATACATCATTTGCTTATCCAATTGATTGAAGGTCAGATTTTTTTGCCATGCCTAATGGTTGAGCATTTTTTTGTCATAATCACCAAATATTTCGATGATCAGATAAGCATCATCATTCCTCTCCTTCCTATTTAGAAAAGTCTCCATCTAGCTAAAATAAAACGAACAATAGTTTAAAAACTCATTCATTATATACTCCTTTACTATACAACCTTCTGGTCTTGCTTTGTTCCTCACATGAGTCTTAAGAGTACCCAAGCTTCTTTCAAAATGGTAAATCCAACTGTAGTTAACTGGTCCAAGAACCTTACATTCATATGGCAAGTGAACAACCAAGTGGAACATTACATCAAAAAAGGCCGGTGGGAAATTTTTCTCAAGTTTGCAAAGAATTATAATTTCTTTCATGAATTAGCAAAGACTCAGAAAATTAATTTCTTTCATGCATTTCCACGATGGAAGATTATAGGAAACTACTGCAACAGACCAAACACTATACGAAGTACTCAAATTCTCAAACGGGTTGAATCCGTCAGAAGATAATCCATGCTGTGCATTTGCAGAATTTACAGCACACTATGAGAATTCTCGATCTAAATATTTTCATCCTTCAGTATCAGTTGGATGTCGTAATATACCAGTCTCGTCAATCCGCTTCTCTTTATGCCATTTCATATCGGCAACGTTTTATTTCGACAAAAATATTCGCTTAAGTCTTGGAATTAATAGAAAATGATGCAACACCTTATGTATAATTTTTTACCCTTTTTCGGTTATTATTCGAGACTCGTCACAAATTGGACATCAATCAAGTTGTTTATACTCATTTCTGTAAAGTATGCAATCATACTTGTAAGCGTGAATTGAATCATAAGTTAATCCTAGATAACACAATTTTCGTTTTTCTTCGTGAACATACAAGGTATGCATGCATTGACTTCACCAAATGCAATGGTCAAGAACTTCAACAGCTGATCGAACGATTTGTCACTCAACTTGTTAATAACCTTGTAGTACATAACTTTGACAAAAAAATGTAACAAAGAAAACCTCGCACATCCATGATATAATTGTTTGCACGCTTCCTTCATTAAATTATCAATTTTATTCAATCGCTCGGTTTCTTCACCAACACTCGCATTATTAGTTTCAAAAGTATGGTCATTTTCTACGACGTCATCTAATTGATCAATACTTTTACGATTGATATCATGAAACATTTCCAATATTTCGTTGTCGTTGTTGTGATCAATCAACACATGATTATTCATTCATTGATCTTGTACTCGCGTAAACTGAGACTCTCTCTGCCTTTGAAGTTCTAACCTAGATAAATAAACAGGTTCACAGTCATATATATACCCAATGATCATAAGATGCTAACATTCCATAAATCAACAAATGTAGCTCTACATCTTTTATAGAATGTCATGAATCATTCGTGCATTTCTTACACGGGCATCTTACTTGACCCATACGATTGACGTGATTCTTAGCCAATCCTAAAAACTGTTTCACACTTTCGAAGTATTCGGAGGATAATCTGTCACTATTGCTAAGCTAATTTTTGTTCATATTTTCTTCAATATTAAAGTAGCACACTCTTTTGTTGTTCCACACCGAACAATCCTACCTGATTGGTGTACACAAAGTATTAGAGTGTGCTACAAGATTATGTGTTCCTTATATTTGTTTTGATAACGCTAAGTTTTCAAAACAAAGAATAAATAAAATTCTTTAAAACTTGAAATTTCTAGATTCTATAAAATTTTATAAAATTTGGAATCTCTAAATTCTGTAACGTTAAGTTATACCATTTGATCAAATCCCTTAATTCTATAGAATTTCTTAAATTCTAGGGAATAATTCCCTAAATTAAATATCTAAATTCCTAAATCTCCAAATTTCTGAAATCCCTAAAAGAACTAAATCCAAACCCTAAAATCTAAATTTCAAACTAAAACAAAATTCTAAAATCTAAAACCTAAAACTAAAATATTTAAAACCTAAAACCTAAAAATAAATCTAAAATATAGAACCTAAAACTAAATCTACAAACTAAAACCTAAAACCTAAAACTAAAACGTTAATCTAAAACCTAAACTAACACTTTAAAACAAACCACTAAAACCTAAGTCTAATTAAAACCCTAAACCTAAATCTAATGAAAACCCTAAACATTAACCTAAAACAACCTAAAACCCAAATCTAATTAACATAAATCAAGAGAATAAACAAATAAAAAAACATTAAACATGCATTTTAGTAAGAAAACTAACAAAAAAAATTAAACTAAAAAATCTCTTACTTTAAGAAATGAGGATGAACAACAGTGAAGGAGGACGAACAGCATCGATCGGCACACGATGGCGGCGACGAACGAATGAGGGTGGCTAGAGAGGAATTTGGGAGGTTTTGAGGGACTTTGGAGAGAACAAGAGAGAAAATAAGGAAGAAATTGTGTTCGTCACATTATGTATTCATAGGCTAAGGCGCGATGAAATAAATTTCTGTCGCTTTAGCCCCCAAACGATTGAGCAAGGGCGACTCAACCTACTTTTGCGTCGCCAAAACCTTCATAATTTCCGACCAATTTTCGTTTTGGTTGGAAACACAAACACAAAGGTGACACAAAAGTGGATTGTGTCTCTCTTGCCTGTTTTTTTTTTAAAAATCATTACAGCATTGGCGACGCAGTCGTCGCTCCGTCACGGATGCCTTTAGCTAATATAGCGGGAGAATATTCTTCATCACATTATGATAACGATACAGTGACATACACGATGATCTGTCGCCTTACGTGATGTCAAATGCGACGGAGGCCATTTCCATTGCCTTGCCCAAGATAAAGTAACAAAAAGTTTCTCTGTCGTTGAAGCTGCAGTTGGTGTAGCCATAAATTCTTGTAGTGAACTACATTTTTCTTTTCAATGAACTCCTATGAATCGATTATTGTTTTAATCACGCATGTCCTAGATATTTATTTTCATGTATTTAGGATTAAGGGCTTAGGTGGAGACTCTAGAATGAGTTGAGTCCTTACAATCAAGTTTCTTGAAAGTAGCATTTCTTAGCCTTTAATGCGTTGTAACATACTTTTTCGTTTTAACTCTTTTATTTATTATTTTAATAGGTATAGATTTAAATAGGGTTCTTTATATCCATAGCCATATGGAGAAACTCATTTACATTCCTGCCAAAAAAGTAATTTAATTGCAACCAT
>JBBMEG010047905.1:0-17474 GCA_037832605.1 Cyclanthera cordifolia
TATATATATTAGTACAACTAATATATTTCTTTTAACTTTAGTTGATAACGTTTTAATCTTTATACCATTTTTTAAGACAAATCGTCCTTCCTTTCGCTTGTACAACAATTCAATCTATGAAATTTCATTTGCAATAATCTAGTGATCTTTAAAATTCTTTTAATAAAGTCTTTACTTACCTAATCTATACATTGACTATAAACTAAATAGGTAGGTTGGTAAATTATTGAAAATGTCAATGATGCGTTGGTTTCATTGTTTTGTACTAATATAATTCAACCTCCACGTCTAGGCTTGAGAGATAAAGTTGAAATTTTTGAAAATTGAATGAAGATCTGGTACGTGAGAATTATATTTTTATTAAAATGTTATAATTAAAATAGATTAATGAAAAATTAAATTTTCTATTTTATAAAATAAATTATTTTTTAAAGTAATGAGATTGCAAAATATATGTATTTTTAAAATAGGATATATGGTTTTTTTTTTTTTTAATATGATAAGAAATCGAGAGAACCCTAATTCTTGTGATATACATCAAAATATTAATTGATATTACGTCTTTCGTATATGAGTTTTGAACCTATGTACTGCGTAAATAATTAAAATGATTGGCTGAATTGAAAGTGGATGGGCGTAACATGCAAAGTTGATTACTTAGAGGAAATTGAAATTAATTTAATACATGATTATTATTGATTACGACAAAAATAATTATGTTTTGATTTGCAAACCCCATTTTGATTCCCTGCGTGTAGCTCTCCTAGCTGCCCTGTGTTCGTCGTAAATTCTCTCATTTCACCCCTCTCATAATTTTCACCAAATTCTCTAGAGAGAGGGAGAGAGAGGGAGAGAGGGAGAGAGATCCCTCTCTTTCCTCTTCAATCGACATCATACAATTCTTCCCAGCTTCAAACGAAGTCCAGAATCTTCTTCTTCCAATCCTCAGATCGGGCTTCTGTCGAAATTCATTCAATCAGGTTTCCATCTTGCTGGATTTTCAATTGGGTCCTTTTTCTTTCGTTAATTTCTGGTTTGCAGCTGCTGGGTTTTGATTCAGATCTACTGCCCTCTTACTGCTGATTTTGTTGGCCTAGAATTTCTGGGTGGCTGCTTAAACAGTTGATTCAGCTATCGATTTTGCGTCCTTAGTCTTGTAAGATTACTATGGTTATACCCTTTTTCTTGTTTCCTGCATCGCATCTTTTCCTTTGTTTTCATATTGTCGGTTTTGATATGGGCTCTTTTTGCCCCTATGGTTGGTTTTTTATTTTTTCCTTCTCTTCCAATAGGTGGCTTTGATTATGTGAAATTGCTGATAATAATTGTGTCATTTGGGATTTATTTTGTTTTTCTTGCTGGTTTATCTGTTTTGTTAGTTTTTTCGTTTTGCTTCACGGGTCTCCTTATCATAGATCTGTTTGGAGTTCTTTTTTAAAGATAATTACTTATAGTAGCATGTTTTAGAGGATCGAAGCTTCAAGTTACCAGGTTACAAAAAAAAAAAAAAAACTTTTAGGAGCAGGTTGTGATTATCAATATTGGGTAGTTTTGATTTTACTTTCCAGTTGCTGTATAAATCTCTCGAGGGGTATCTGAAAAAGTCTAACATCTAGCTATCCCCTGTTTCAGATCCTTTGCGTGTTTGAATCTCTGATTAAGATATTAGTTAATAATAATAATCGGGCATTAGCAAAAATCTGGGGCATTAGCAAAAATCCGGGTGCCTAATGGGCAGGACTTGTAGGGGAGAGTGAGGAAGGTCCTTAACCTGTTAAAATTTGAATGTAATGGAATAATATCTTGACTCTCTTGAATCATGAGGAAGTTATATGCTGTTGAGGATCTTATCTTGTTAGGTGGGAATGTTGTTTCCGATTGGTGCAACGTGTGCAGGTAACGTTGGGTATAGAATTTGTCAAGAACTTTACCCTCCTAGTTAAGTTTCTATTTCAGCTTCGTTAGAGCTTTGAATACTTCATGGTGGGATTCTTGTGAGCAAATACAATTGTTATGCACAAAGAATTACAAAAGCCATCTTCCATTGTGTCTCATGCTTCAATAGCTTCATTAAGTTTTCTCTCTTCTAGGAATGCATCCTGCATTTGAATTTGGAAGATCATTGGATTAGTAATGACTCCTCACTTTTATGTCTTCTCTCAACATCATGGAGAGAATGATATGAAGTTTTCTTTGGGAAGAAAGGTAGATAGGAAAGCATCCCACCTTGTTAAGTGGGAAACTCTCCTCCTTCCCATGCAGAAAGGAGGGTTAGGATTATGCGGCCTCATAGATAAGAACACAGCTCTCATGGCCAAATGAATATGGCATTACCAAGATGAAAGAAAGACAAGCTTTATGGAGGAAGGTTATACATGCAAAATATGGTTCTTTGCTTTTCATGACTTAACTGGGTAATTGTTCATTAGCCACGTCTAAGGGTCAATGGAACATCATATTGTCCCTCATTCGTGATATAACTACTGTCAAAATTGATAACGGGTAAAACGAATAAGTTTGGAAAGACACTTGGAATACTGAAGAGCTTTTATGTAAGAAATTCTCTCTCATTTATGAATTATCACTCAAGAAAGAGAATTAGTAAAACATATGTGGAATATGGAAAAGGCTATTGGAATTTGGGTTTGACAAGGTTGAATTGGGCGCCCTCTTGCAATGCATACTCTCAGTTTCTCTCACACATAGACAAGATGTTGGCCTTTGGAAGCTTGAGTCTAACGAGGCATCACTATGCGGGACATAACCACATCATCAATAGATCAGCCACCACCTCTTTACGGTTCCTACAGAAGTCCACCTACCTTAAAAAGATTAAAATTCTTCTTGTGGGAGCTATCTCACAAAGCCATCAACATGCATGACGAACTAAAAGAAGGCTTCCATACATGGCTTTATCACCCAATTGGTGCTGCCCTATGTGTAAAAGGGATGAAAATCTCGGCCTCACTTTCTTCTCAACGGTCAATTTGCGAAGATGTTTTTGGGAAAAGCACTTAGCAATATTCAATAGGCACACAATTCTTCTTGTGGGTCATTGGATCATAATCTGAATCCTAATCTTCCTCTCTCCCACACTCTAGGTGGGCCACCCTTTCAAGGATGAGAAGAAGATGATGAAGATTTTATAGGAAAACTTTGTTAGAGCCTATTGTTGGTGCAGCGGTGCTTATGGAAAGAACAAATGGAAGAGTTTTTCAGGAAAGGAAACAATATTCGCCAAGTTTTTTATTCTATTGTTTATTTGGTAGTCGCTTGGTGTAAATAATCCCTTCATTTCCATCATTACAGTTATACCAAATTACCACCTTTCTGGCTAATTGGAGTGGCTTTTGTAACAATCCTTTCCCCTGGGGTGTACCCCTGCTTTTTGTAATTTCACTTTTCAATGAAATTGCTTTTTTTTAATAACCTCTCTATAAACTTTATTTTACTTTCTAACAATACTTCTTCGATTTCTTGCAACTTTTATTTTTGGTGACCCCTATTTTACAAGAAACCTTAAAATTTTTTTGTTGTTTCCCTCTTATTGTAGATTTTAGCGTTTTCTTCTCCACATTGTATTGCCAGTATACTATCAAGCCTTTTGGTGTATTCTCATTTCCCATTAGCCCAACTCACCCTTTTGTTCTTCACAAAAGATTGAGATGTAAGCTTAAGGGTTTTCTTTTTCTTTTGGGGGGTGGGGATTTAAACTTCTCATGAAAAATGTTTAAGATGTCATTTTCAATTTTTGTTGTTCTCTCTCCTTTACAGGGTGGAAATATAACTTCTCATGAAAAATGTTCAAGAGGACTGTTACATTTTTGTGGTCCTCTCTCCTTTACTTTCATCCCAAAGTTGTAGGTCACTTAGGGAAGTAGGGGCATGTGCTCTTTTGTGGGGCCTTGGGGTGAGATAAATTATAGATGTAACAGGGGCTACTTTATTATGAGTAGGTAGAGGGGGTGTAAGGAGAGGTTTGTGGAGTACTTTCTTCATCCTCTTTCGTGAGAAATAAATGTTTTATGGCGTGTAGGAGTATGTGTTATTCTGTGGGTTTTTTGAGGGGTGGAGAGGACCCTAGGGGCCTTGGCGGCAAAGCCCTTTTGTAACTATTCTTAAGGTTTATTCTGCTTGATTAGAAGTCTTTTTTTTTTTTGAGGGGTTGAGATGTCCCGAAGTTACCTTCTTTTGTAGGCTTCTCTTTTTCGTATGCCCTTGTATTTTTTCATTGTTTCTCAATGAATGCTCAATTTTTATTATTAAAAAATGGTCATTTAGGTGCGATCTAATATTTGGTTTATGTTTCTTCAACTTTAGTTTAAGTTCAAATTTATAATCTTCCCTATGAAATTCATTGAAGAATAGAACTTAGCCACTTTCATCCAATTTTTTACTTCACTGATCACAACACTGGTATGGAGACCAACGATCATCTTACTGTTATTATTATATTTCTTCTCAAGTTTGAACTTTTACATATTATACATTTAATAGTGAGCTTCTTTTGTTTGTGCACTAACGAGAGCTCCAATTTAATTGAACAGGAGAACTAAGGGTGCTTCTGCCCGTTGCTGTTATTAAAAATTACCAGCTAGGATGAAGAAGGCCTTTGATCAAACTGTTAGGGACATGTAAGCCATATTCTTAGCTTGAGATGCCTTAATTGCATCTGTTTAAATTCTTGATTTTAAGTCAAGAAGTGTAATTTCTTGTCTTGGCAGTCTAATTAATTTTAATCAAATGGTTATTACTGAAAATTTAAAATGAGTTGTCTTGTCTCATCAAAAATCATTTTCATTCATTGATATTTTATATTCAACTTTATGCATTAGGTTTACCTAATAGGTTTCCTCTATCTTTTATTGCAGTAAGAGAGAGGTCAATAAGACCGTGCTCAAAGTTCCTAAAATAGAACAGAAGGTATGCTTTTCCAGTTCCTCTGTTTTTTTTTAATCCTGCAGTGATCTTTTTTGGGTTAATTATTTTGTTTTTTTAAAGAGAAAAAAGGTTGTTTGGGTTCACTAGTCACTCATGTCCACAATGCCCTTAGGTCTGAAAGAAGCGTAATTGATGCACAAATTTTAGGGGATCGAAGATATTTCTCGTAAAAAAGACTCTTCAAAGTCCTATAGTTAACCTTGTCAGAGCGAGCATAGGTCAGCTGTCATTAGAGATGCACTAGCATCCGCTCGATCTGTGGTTCGAGTCCCCACCCCCTATGTTGTAACCTCAAAAAAAAAAAAGAAAAAAGCCCAATAGCCGTCTTATATGTAATAGTGTTTTTACTTTCCTTTTTTTTTTTTTTTTTTTTCAGGTTTTAGATGCCACTAGCAATGAGGCTTGGGGTCCACATGGATCACTTCTTGCAGATATAGCACAGGCAACTAGAAATTAGTAAGCATAGGCTTGCTTTTGTGGATGCCTTTAGATTGAATATTCTACACCAGGAGAGAACTTATTCCAAATGTTCATGCAGTCATGATTATCATATGATTATGGGAATACTCTGGAAGCGGATTAACGATACTGGCAAGAATTGGAGGCATGTCTACAAGGTTAACTGTTTTTCCCTTTTGTTTCTACGATTAGAATCGTTCTGTTAACGATTGAACTAATTCAACCTTTCCATTTTTTATATGGAAGCTTTTTAAGCATTCCTAGTCATAGACTCATAGATAGACTCATATTCTAACTTTTGTATTTTTTCCACATTGTTTTGTTCAAAAAGCTCTGTGAATTTTAGTTGCATGTTCACAAACATTTTGATTTACTTTGCATGAGACTGTTGCATGAAAAGAATGTTCATTTTTTCCCCTTTTATTCCTACCAAAACTTATATCTTTCTCAGGGTTTGACCGTTTTGGAGTACTTGGTGGGCCACGGGTCAGAGCGTGTCGTAGATGACATCAGAGAACATGCTTATCAGATATCGGTACATTTCTCATTTACTTCACTGTGACAGCTATAATTACTCAGGTCTCTGATTTTCTTCAAATGTGATTATCCGCTTGATTAATCGACCATGCTTTGGAGGACAGACCTTATCTAACTTTCAATACATCGACTCGAGTGGGAGGGATCAGGGTAACAATGTTAGAAAAAAGTCACAAAATCTTGTTGACCTTGTAAATGATAAAGAAAGGATTGCGGAGGTTAGAGAGAAAGCTGCTGCTAATAGGGACAAGTGAGTCTTCTCTCGGAGTTTGGTTAATTCATCTTTTTGACAATTCTTCATTCTTTTGTTCGTTTTTCTTATTTCATCTTCATTATTAATTGCGCGAATCTTATTTATTGACATTTATCATTTTGGATCCTTAGTTTAGTTTATTTTATTTACACGTGCTTCTAATGATATTGATTTGCGTTTTTCATCCAAGTGGCCTAATTAAAATTTCTGATTTTTATCGTAAATAATCGTTATCGTGATACATATTCAGCGTTGCCTTTCTTGATGAATTATCTGTACACTGCATGTTAACTTTTATTTCTGAATATTTTTTTTTTGGAAATCGGGAAATCAAAGTCTCGCTCCACTATACTCAAGTAATTACGTCCATTCTTACGCCAGGCACCAAGAGAATTTTTGTTTCTGAATATTTGAACTATTATGGCTTTAAGTTGCTCATAAATTCTTCAACTCGTGCCTGATACAGTCCTCTAAAATTATATAATAATAGCATTAAAGTTGCTGTGCCATACCCATGCATATCATTTATTTTCTCATCTTCAAATTTCATAGTCCGTATTTTCCAGCTCTTTATAGTTTTTTTTTTTTTCATTTATGATAATTATTAATTGGTTTTTTTTTATCGTGTATCTTACAATTATGTCATATAAAAATGTTCTTTCAGCTTTCATAGAATAGGTTTAAAAACTTGATACATTTTACTGTACCCTGCTTATGAGTATCGTGATGCCACTCAGGTTTCGCAGCGCATCATCTGTGGGCAGTATGTATAGACCAAGTTCAGGAGGATATGATGACCGCTATGAAGGAAAATATGGAAGCCGCGATGGAGGCAGAAATGTCGATTCTTACGGGAGGGAAAGAGATTATGGTTTTAGAGATGATCGTTCTAACAGGAATGATAATTCATATGGTCGTGATTATGAAGAACGCTATAATAGAGATGGTTACAGGGACGAAGATTATCGAGGAAGAAGCCGAAACATTGATGACTATCAATATGGATCAAGGAGTGGGAGCTCTGACAGAAATGCAGAACGTATTTATGATGATGATGGTCAAGTTTCTTCTCGGTAAGCACCTGTTGTAGATTCTAGATAACTTTTATATTAGTGAATTCCATTACAGTTTTTGCCAGTCTGCTCCCTCCTTTACAAAACTTGTTTTTAAATAATCTAATCAAGCATTTTGTTAGTTTTACCTGCGGGTTTTCTTGGAAATGTAAATTAAGTACTCTCTAGGTTGAACATTTACAGTTGAATTATGTTAAATCATCGATCAACCAAAAAGTTTAAGCTTACGAGTTAGGCTAAATATCAATCAACACTCTCTTTTGCTTGTGAGTTTTGAAATCAACTCGTGTCCTCCTGATCTGATAGCATGTTTAATTAGGTTAAATCACCAATCAACTAAAAAACAAGTATATGAGTTTGGGTAAATTTAATTATATAAATCAACATTCTTTTAACATTTTAAGGGGTGCAAACATTTTTAAATAATTAAATTCTTTCACAATGAAGTTAACTTGAAGCCAGTCATACTTTAGCCACTTTTAGGTTATGTTAATTTGCAGTTTCAACAAGGCGGTAGTCAAACGGAGCATAGCTCTGGTGGCATCATGTATGATTTAGTATCTATGAAATTATAAGTTTGAAACTCCCTCTCCCAAATGTTGTCAAATAAAAACAAAATGTATATGTATATGCATAGTTGACGAGCTATCTCAGGAAGGAAGGTTAGATTTTTAGTTGTTTAATCTTAGGCCTTGTTTGAAAACCATTTTGGTTTTTAAAATATAAGCCTATATTTAGCTTAATTCTCGTCTCATCTTTTCTTTAAGTGTATGAATCTTAATCAAATTTCATATACCAAAACAAGTATTTGGAAGCTATTTTTTTTAGTTTTCAAATTTTGGTTTTGTTTTTAAAATACAAGTAAGATTTAAGCATTCAAGTCATGAAAATTATGTGTTGAAGTAGTAGTTGTAGGCTTCAATTTTAAAAACAAAAAACAAAAAACGAAATGGTTATCAAACGGGGTCTTAATTATTCATTTTATATTTTTCTGATGAGGAAGCAGTGTGGTGGTATTGTTATAGGTAATGTGTTTTATTCTAAAAAGGAGCAGTATGTTACATTACAAATTTTGAATCTTTTATAGGCAGCTGGAACGGAAATTCTCAGAACAGAATATCGGTGCGCCGCCTAGTTACGAAGAAGCTGCAACTGAATCTGGAAGCAATGTACATGGTCAAAGGTGCTAACTTTTCCTCCATAGATATGAACGTCTCTTTTTCAATTGATCTGTTCATCCATTCATTCGATTGGGATATTGTATCTGTAAACAGAGAGGTAGAAGCTCCAGCAACTACTGCTCCGAGAACTGTTCCTCCACCCATATCAAGTACACCAAGCCAGATAACAACACCTGCGTCCCCACCGACCCAGGGACTTGATGGTTCTGATGAATTCGACCCCCGTTGTTCAGTTCCAGGTAAGGGAAGCACCTGACTTTTTACGCTGCACCCCCGTTGTTAAGTTTCTTTGACAACCAAATATTGTAGCCGTGAAAATAGTTTTGGTCCGGTCAAGGAGTTAGGTTGCAATGGCACTTCCAATGGGTAATTTTTTCTTTCAATTGGAATCTGCCCTCATTGACTATAATCTCAGACATCTTGTGGGAGTTTTGGAAAGAGAGAACTAAGAGGATCTTTGGAAATGAAAGGAAGGTGTGGAAATGGCTTGGACATGAGTTATATTTTAATGTCAAGTGACAAAATATTAGTTTATATTGTCCCTTTGTGTCAGTAGTTTGTCTGTAAGCTTCTCAGCTGCTGGTCGTGAATCAGCACCTAAGGACGTTTGCACGGTCCAACTCAACATGTGTAGACTCCTGAGTTTCAGCACTACCTCATGTAAAAAAAAATTGTCCATTTTGTTTTCCTCCCCACTTTCTTACCATGGCAAACTTTCGAAGGCCAAATTCTTTAGAAAATCATAAAAATTATTTGGTAGGTTACTTTGAGGAGGATTAACACCAGACTTCATTGAAAATTGAAAGATTTTCGTCTATGGTTTTGGTCCCTTTAGTATTAGTGTGAGACGACATCAGAAGACTTGAATAATAATGATGGAGATAACACTACATAGGCTACTAGACTACCGTTACTTAATCCTATGGTTTTTTCAATCCTTTCAATTCTATTTATTTATTTTTGTTTTTAGAAAAACTAATCAAGGCATTTCTTTGTATTGACAAGGACATCTAAAAGACAGGTGCTCTGGAAAAAAAAAATCAAAAGAAGACTTATTTCAAATAACTCATCCAACACTATTGCATTAATGAAGTTTTGTGGGTCAACCATTATGGGTTGGTCCAGTGGTCGAATAAGCTTTGGAGAATGAAGAGAGAATGTGTTTTATCTTTAGTAGTCTCCTATCGAAAAAATAATTTTTTACGAGCCTCTTTGACACCAAATATAGTAGGGTCATCTTCATTTTAGGGAAATTTCCTCTGTTTTTATTTGTGCTTTGCAATATCTTTGAATTTATCTTTTTTTCTATTTCTTATTTCAGCTGCTCCACCTACCTCAAGCAGTTCAGAGACAAATTTATTCGACTCCTTGGCCTTAGTGCCGGTTGGGCCAGTAACATCAGCTGTAGATTCGGATAGTTATGTGCAGACAAACTCTGCTATGGGATCCTATGCTCAAAATCAGGTAACAATGAAGCATTGAAATGATTTTGAACTGATCTCTTTTTTCTATCCCTTGCTTGTATACAATATTCTACTGGGAAGTTTTACATACTTAGGGTCGAGTAAGTAAATAAAATTTTGATTTCTTGCATTGTAAATTGGGGTCACTCAGCCTCGTGGTCAAAGTGGGCAAAAAAAAAGTAATATTTTATGAATTTTCTTGGCATTCAAATGTTATAGGATCAAACAATATATTATGTGAGAATAAAAATAGTTGAGGTGCATGTAAGCAAGTCCGAGTACTCACGGATATAAGAATAAACAAATTTGTGAATCTGTGATGATTGGTACCTCATAAAGTTGAAATCTTGATCAATAATTATTATTGGCAAAGATTGATATTGTTCTAACTTATTATGCTCACGCAGACTTTTGAAGATCCATTTGGTGACTCGCCTTTTAAAGCTATTTCTTCTCTTGATGGCCAAAATCAAGCACATGTTAACTGCGGGGAATCATTTTCTGCAGCAAATTATTCCACACCAAACATCCCGGTTCAACCTCAACCAAGCTCTCACCGGCCTCTCGAAGAGCCTCCGCAACATCAAAATATTGGTGTACTGGCTGATCTCCTTCCTCCAGAATCTTTACCTGCTGCTGTTTATCAGTCTGCATTTACAGTATCAAACAGCCAACCAGTACAACCACATTTTCAAGCTGAATCTGGCTTGCCTGCTCAGACAAATTATCATAACTTGGGGAATTATCAGCAACATGGAAATGTAGCTCCTGGAAATTTTCAAAATCAAACAGAAACCAGGAGAGAGTTCGCACCAACTCATTTTAATTCATATATGGCTCCTCCAAATTCTGGACATAATACACAACCCAACAATTTTGGATATTCTCAGGACGGTTCTGCAGCTCCCTCGAGTTCTCACGTCGTGCTTCAAACTACTAGACCAACTGCTCAGCTGACTAGTGGGAACTTCAATCCACCACATGGTTCTGTAGCTCCAGTAGCTTCTCAAGTATCTTACCAAGCCCCAAATTTTCCTGTTACAAAATCAAACCCTGATGTTATGGGTAGTTTTAATTCTCAAGCAGGAAACTATACATCCATGGCTTCCCAGCAAATTCCTTCTTCAACCGGATCACTTTCAACTGCATCTCAAGCTTCAAGGAACCAATTCGAGACCAAGTCTTCGGTGTGGACCGACACATTAAGCAGAGGGCTTGTCAACTTAAACATATCTGGACGTGAGTTTCCCCCCTTGATTTCATTTCATCAATTGCACATACATATGAGCTTAACGTACTTGTGTTAATTTTTTTTGGGGACGGACATACGTTGAGAAAACACAATAGATCTTCATTTCTCATCTTTCTGAATCATAAGTTCTCCATGTGCAGCTAAAACAAACCCGATGGCAGATATTGGTGTTGATTTTGAAGCCCTCAATAGGAAGGAGAAGAGGATGGAGAAGCCTAGTATAGCACCAATGGTATCTACCATTAACATGGGTAAAGCTATGGGATCTGGTTCTGGGATTGGGCGAGCCGGTGCTAGCACACTGAGGCCTCCTCCAAATGCTACGTCAGGTTCGGGAACAGGCATGAGCCTGAACCCCAATCCTGGCATGGGCATGGGTATGGGTATGAGAGGATATGGAGGTGTGAATCAGCCCATGGGAGGCATGGGTATGATGAATATGGGTATGATGGGGCAACAAGGAATCCAAATGCAGCATCCTCGTGCAAACATGCCTGGCTCATACAACCCAATGATGGGTGCTGGTGGTTATGCCCCTCAACAGCCACCATACGGCAGTTATCGATGACATTCAACATCTTGTTAGAGCTGTGGACGAGCCCCTGCTTGTTTATGATTAGATACGGCACGGCATTAAATGTTCGAAGGTCTGCATCCAACCCAATATTTTATAATTTGAAGCTATATTTGTCCCCTGAATGAAGGTCTAGTCTTCATTGTTTACTACCATATCTATCCTGTTAGTCATTCTTTGTGGGTTGAGTTCTGCTTTGAATTTTGTGTGTATTTGATGAGGTCAAATCTCTTTGTTGTCACTTTCTACTTTCTTGTGATTGTATATTTTGTTGAATACAAATTAAAGAATAAAGATACGGTCAAAGTTTCTCACTCATATTTCATATGTACAGTATAGATAGGGATCTGTTCTACCAATGATGGGTGAAGAAAAATTCACATTAGGATCCAAAATGTTTGGTACTAGGGGAAATTTATATTTTTAAACCCACATTTAGTCCTATGTTTCAAAATATAACACTCTTGAGGTTAACATTTCAAATAATGTTTAGCAAAATTGTTAGTGTTCCATAATATATTGATGAGTATGATAACTAACTAAAATTGAGTATTATTGAAATGATAGAAAAATCTGGATTAAAATGTTAAATTTTCTTTTTGTTTGAAGAATCATATTTATAAGAAAGAGATCCTATTACTTGGGAAAAATGAAATATCACCTGTGAAAGTTAAAAGACTTGAATCTCTTCGTAATTTCGATAACAATTTGGGTGGTTAGGTTATTTAGAGATGTCCAGGGCAAGGAGGATGGGGACGATTACGAAGAGTTATTTTTTATCCATAACACTGAAGAACCATTCTCCATAATTTCACTTCTCTCTCTCCATAATTATGCTTCTTGACAATAATTTTTTATTCTTTTATAACCATTCTCTTCACGCTAATAAAAATAACAAATCTCTTCGTAATCATGTTCATTCTCAAATGCAAATAATCATTCTCTTCACTTTAAAGTTTTTACCCTCTCATAATCATTTTCATTGTTTTCACCTCAAACATTTTCTTACAGAGTGAAGGAAGGGATTCGAGTATAATGGATTAATAGAATGCTTGATTGATATTTATTCATTCGATGAGAAAGAATATATAGAGGTAGAGGTGAGGACCACACCCAATTTACCCAGAAACTAATTAGACGAGGCAATCGGAAAGAGAACACCCAAAACGCAGTCGTTTCTCAACCTGATTTATCAATATCTATTAGTGTGGCATATTTAGGTTCTAGCCTACTCTATTCTAATGACGAATAAAGGGTGAATATTATATGAATGAAATTCATATTTTCTGCATTTTCTATTTCGGTTATTGTAAACAAAGACAGCCAAAGAGTAACTTTCACTGTCATGGTAAGAAAATTAGAGCACATATTACAACTAAGGTACCTTCCTCACTCCCAGATTTTCAAGCCAGTTGCATTGAATCGATTGAAGTTTACTCAAGGAAGACCTGAATCTTGTCACCCACCGTGGTATCGGTAAAATCCAGCAGCGGTTTTCCTCCTACTTCCTCAGCTGCATCATCTAGCAGTTCTTTGATGTTTAGACCTCCTAAAGCTGTGTTCCAAAAACATGGATTTATTTTATTATCGAAGGACGTGTTGAAGAATATTGATCTCATATTCTAAAGTACTTTTACCATTTAATAGTAATAATAATAATAATAATAATACCTGGAACTATGTTTGTTAAGATATCCAGGGATCCAGCCTGAAAAAGGGGGGAAACAGAAGTTCTGAAAAGAAATCTACTACTAAAATTTACAATACAACAATGGCAGAGGGGTGAAGTTGATAAATGCAACTAGTTTAAGATTGTAGCATGCATCTATTTCAGACATTCAAAACACGGGTAACATATATTTTCTCTCCTTTGGGAGGGGAAAAACCTAATGCAAAATAAACAAACTAAATTATGCTAAATGATCTGAACATGTGAAGTCGGTTCAATTTTCATATTCTATCTGCCAAGTAGGATTACCAACTTACTATACCAATCAGCAGCTTGAAATAACAATCCAGGTCAAGAAGCCTTAGAGACCTAGAGGTAATGGTTCGATTAATGGTGGTCGTCAAACTAGGAATTAATTTCTTAGGAGTTTCTTCGACAACCAAATTTAGACGGTTATCCAGTGGAAATGCAAGGAATAAGGACTATCATGAGTAGACATAAATACTTAAGGTTATCAAAATAACTAAAAAAATAATTAAGGAAAATGTCAGGACGAAACAAACTATTTCATTGATAAAATAAAATGCTTTGTTTCCTATAAAAAATGATCACGATTGCTGCAACCTAATCTTCGGGAAAAAAGATTGTACAGCATCAGATCATTTGAATAATAATATAGCTGGCTGCTTGTTACTTATTGAAATTAAAATACCATGTGAACTCATTTTGATTACAAAAACATTTTAAAAGGACATAAATATGATATTCATGAACACACTTACAGGAATCCTAACATCAAGTTTCTCAAGTCCATCTGTCCCAGTTATTTTGACTCTCAATCTACTGGGCGAGATGCCAGAAGAGGGTTGCTTTGATCCATCTGCATCAAAGTTACTGTATAAGACAAATATAATCACTTCGACAATTTTACCTTGATGATCTCGGCCTTCCTGCTGTCAATCATTTCAATCGTTGGGTATGATACTGCCCACTGACAAAGAAGCTTGATTTATATCAAAAAGAGCAGAACGAACAAATTGCAATGAAATTTTAGGTCAGTGCAGGAATTGATTTCGGAATCAGAAACTCTTTACTCAAGAACATAAGGACGTAACAAACATAAGCAAACTTTCTTTCTTAGAGCTGGCTATTCATCTTAACGTTGGCCCACCGCAAATGTGATTAACTAACAAAGCAAGAGAAACAATCAATAAGATCTCATTTACAATCTGCCAAACAAAGCTGGCAAGAATTTACTGTAGATCTGTTTGCAATCTAACTTTCATTTTCTACAAAGAAGCGCAATTTTACTTCAAAAAGTTTGGATGAATGAATCTTAAACACAAACAAGACGACTTCATTGATAGATAATTAATAAACACCAATTTGCAAAGAGGTACAATACAAAAGTTCAACCCTAATCAATATTCTGTTCAAGGCTAAACCATCATGGAGTGGTTTAGTGGTTAAGGAAGGTGTCATGACTAACTAAGAGGTGATGGGTTCTATCCATGAATTTCATTGGCTTTCAAATATTGTAAGGTCAGACAGTATGTCCCGGATAAGAATAGGCTCAAACACTCACAAATATAAAAGATAAAGTTATTCAAGGTCAAGGAAACAAAGCTAACTGTTAAAGACTAAGTATTATATTCATCAACCCTCTTGTAAAGCACAGCAAGTTTGCTTAGGGGTATATGATCTACATACCTCCTTGGGAAGGAAGACTAACAGCAGCAGCATACTTCTCCTCTTCTTCGTAATAACTGTTGAAACCTAATATTTCCTTCATTTCTTCAAAAGATGGCATGCATTCAGAAGGTATTCGACCTTCTTTAATTGCAACCAGAGCATCCTGTCATAAGAGAACAGATGACAATTGCATCTTACATGCACTCAAGATAAAGATGAATGCTTTTTTATAGAAAACAGAGCTTTTTCACTGATAAAAGTGTTATGTAAAGGCAATACTAAAAACAAAAAAAAACAAAAAAAACAGTGGTTTTTCAGCCTCTAGGCTCAAAGTAATACTATTTTAATTTCAGGCATCTCACGTAGGATATGGACGCTAATAGCAGTTAAAAATGAGGTCATTGGAGGAGCTAAGGAGGATCTAATTGATATTTTCTACAGTTTCATTATGCTTTTCAGGCATCTCATGAGTTTAGTTGGGTCATAATGAGAGAAGGTACACCAGAAGAGATTGCTTTCCCAGAGGTTTTTGTAAGTGCCTTTCAACCCCAACCCAAGCGCACTCAAAAGGGCAAGAACCATACATATACACAATTCCTATGCCACAAAGAATCAGCCTAATGGGAAAGGATCAGGTTTCGCCAATGGGCCCTCATTATGCAAGCTCGAGTTATACCGAAAGGCCAAACCTATATAGTCCAATGGTCTAGAAATGACATCCCAATTTAATATGTGAGAAGATCTAAAAAATTAGACACCATTGCCATCACCTTCCTCAAAGCTTCATGGATTACTCTCTTTTTCCCCTAGTTCCCATGTTCATCCTATATTCCATGAAAGAAGCTACATCGAATATGCCTTGAAAATTACAAAACAATCCTTCCGGTCTTCTTTTAGTTACTCATTATATAATTCACCTTATACAAGTTCCTAGAATAACATGATTAATTCTCTTGTGCAAAATTTAGGTTTAGACAGACATGATACCTGCATTGCTCGCAAGGATACGCCCATCAAGGAAAGAGGATAAACAACAACCTTATATCCAATTTCCGCAAGTTCAAGAGGACTGAGAATCGGTGTTTTCCCTCCTCCTTCAAGCATATTGGCCTAAAAAGATAGAAGAAAAGTATCTGTCAACTAATTTTTTTTAATAACATTGAAGGACATTAGAAAGAATGGAATGTGCCAAAATTTAGGAAACTGAAGAAACTAATTACAGATTTCTAATGATGCAATATTTCCGCTTGATTGGGTGGAAGAATGCTGCAGTCTATGTGAAATTTGACTAATTCAAAAACCTATTGCAATATTGACCAATGATTTTCAACGCGTGAGGCAAACTGAAGTGGAACAATCCTATGGAGCTTAAACACAAGGCGTTGATGACTTTTTATATGTGAAGTGCACAATAGAAAAATGTGAATACATTTTATATATATGAAGAGAAACAATATTGTAAATAATAAGATGACAAAAAGTATAAGAAATTAGAGCTCTTATGAGAGATTGTAAAGAAAATTTGAACATACAGCATACTATAAGAATATTTCAAGCACATATATAATAATAAAAAAACCGCATACCTTTTAAATTGTGAAAAGTCTCGCACTTAAAATCCATTAATTGTAACTTAAAAGTCATGTCAAATTATTCATCTGTTTACCATATTGATACGAGAATGTTAATCAAATTACTTCACTTACATCTTATAGCAAGGAAATGCCAAACATACCATTTTAGGTACTTCAGGAGAGACTTTGCAGAAAGCCTTCATTTCTTCTACAGAAGCTAGTGCATCAATAAAAAGAATGTCAGCTCCAGCATCAGCAAAGGCCTTTGTCCTCCAGAGTGCTTCATCAAGTGACACGGCTTGTCGAGAATCAGTACGAGCAACAATAACAATATCAGAGCCACTTTCTTTTCGAGCATCAAAAGCTGCTCTTATGCATGCCACTGCTTCCTCCCTAGATAGCACTGTCCTGCCTCGTGTATGTCCACAAGCTTTTGGTGATACCTTGCCATGATAGTCTTCTCGTCAACCAATGGGTTTTAAATAACTAAGCTAACTCTTCGGGGCAAAGTTAAGATTTACTTTTAAATATGTTAGTTGATATAATTAAATTAACCTAACCCATTTGTTTAAGATATTTGATTGATTGGTGGTTTAATATGATTCAAAACGATATCAGAGCAGAAGGTCCTAAGTTAGAAATCCTACCAAGTTGTTTCTTCTCCAATTAAAAACCGTAAGGCATTTCTCAGATTTCTAATCTCACAAGTGAGAGGAAGTGTTGTTTGATATAATTAAACTTCAACCCAATCAGCTTAAACATTTGGGTTGACAGAAGGTTTAACATAATTCAAATATAAATATATA
>JBBMEG010047916.1:0-17472 GCA_037832605.1 Cyclanthera cordifolia
GTTAGTGTTGAAAAGGGGAAAAATGGGATGACATGTAAAGGGAAACGAGCGCAGCAGATGTCTTTAGCTAGAAGAAGATGGATCGGTGTAGGTGGGAGGGGACGCCTCTTTCATCACCTAGTAGAGGTAGTTTCAATGGTCTGTGGCTCCAAAGTAGATCAGTTGTCATCCATGCAGAAGGTACAAGGGTTGGGATTAGGGTCATTTTGTGGGTCCGGTCAGATCCGAATCTGAACAAAACCATCAGTCTAATCGACTCGGTTTGCTTTGGATCAAACCACACCGCCGGTTTACTCGAACCAGTTTGGGTAAGGTATGGTATCTCCGATTTACCTAACCTAGGGTAGAGTTGGTTTAAATCTAGTTTTCTCCAATACTTGGACAAACCAGGTCCATGGCCTTCAAGGTCCCCATTATCCTCAATTTTTTTCAAAGAAGGTTTTATCTGTTCGTTAAACTTTATGATATTGCATGCCTATCTGTGCTTGTTGATAAATGATGTAAGGTTCGTATGACTAAAGGATGTGTCCAAGATATAAGGTCTAGGACCTATATTTGCAAGACTTTGGTGGGGTCATGTATTTCAGTCATGGATATGAATCTCGGTTTACTCCCCAGAGTCGCTCAAAATTCGATTCATTGGAATTTGACGATTTGGGGGCTTGATCAGTGGACTTCTTTGAAGGTTGCTTCTACAAAGCCACGTGGCATTAATCCTTGGTTCGGTTTTATCGTACTTCTTTGTATTTGTGCTAAAGGTTGCTAGTTTTCCTATGCATGGATTAGTCTATTGGATGTGCTTAGTAGGTGGGGTTTTTTATCCTATCTGTAATGATGTTGTATTGGAGTCTTTGCTTCAGTTTGGTGGTTTATATATAGTTTCTTTGATTTTCAAAGTAGTAATAAGAATTATAAAATATTTTACAATTAAAAATGTAAGTTATTTGAATAATTATTAAAGCCAGGTTTCAATCCCGAGACCTACTACACTTTCCGCTGCACCATTCTAATTTGATGAATATATATTTAGTCTTTTACTATACAAAACGTAAAACAAGAATTTATATGCCTTTCTATCATGGACATCGTCTTACAATGATATTAAGATTGAAAGTAAGGCTATGTTTATTTTTGGTGGAAAATGAGTAGTAAATCATTACTTCTAAAAAATCACTCATTTGAATTTTGTATTAAATAATCACTCTTAATCACGGTTTATCAAACTCTCTATCAAACCACTCCATCAAATATTACACCATCCTCCTCTGTGTAGTTTAACTTCTGCCAACAACCTCCCAAAGGTCCTGTCCTTGTAAGTAGGATATCATGCATGTTGCCCATGTGTTTTAGTTATTTTTGTTGAGTTTCTTTATTTCTTCGACGATTTAGAGATCACCTATCTCGTTGGCAATACTAGTACCAAATAAGCTAGTTTTCAAAACTTGCAAGGTCACTGAATACTAACGACACGAAGAAACTCACTCACTAACAATCTCCAAAAATCATTTCTGATGTGAAAGATCAGTTAGAATCGCAATCACACAATATACTAAGAGTTTCAAGAGATCATACAACCTATCACAACTTGGCTCTAACACTAAATTGGAACACAACTCTTTTGTGGAAAACACCAACACTTTTTATTGAGACAACTTGAAAGAAAAAAATTACAAGACCAATTTTTATAACTCACATTTCAAGATCACCCTACGACTCTTTAAGAATACCTTTTAAGACATTACTACACTGACAATGTGGATCACATATATGTCAGTGTTTCTAAAAATACCTAAAATATTTATAATTTTCTAGGACATTTGAATTTCTACGTAATTCTAAAATTGTAAACCTTTCCAAAAAAAGTTTAATTAACTTCTAGATAATGGACTTATACTCTAAGTGCCTTTTTTAATAAATTGGGCTCTGATAATCGTTGCGCTAGACTCTATTAGGCTAGAGATTCTCTTTTAACAAATAGGACTTTTAACCTATATATATAGTTTTTACTCCAAGGTAACTAAATATTTTTCCAGCCTAATTGCCAATATAAATGATTGCTGCTACAATGGAGACATCATACATTTAACTAGCTGTTTAGTTTTCATTAATCAAGGTAACTGGACTTTTTGGATGTCCCTTGCTGCCGAACTTCTCAGAAGAAGCTGGGCCTGTAGAATGTAGAAAAGAAGACTTACCTTTCGATTTGAGTATTAGAAACAAAAGCTTAGAATTACATGTGTTTGACATCCTCCGATTACCCCATGTTTGTTTCGTAGTAATAAGAAAGAAAGGTAAAATCGTCGATTGACAATTCCTTCGCCGTGACAATCTTGGGAACACGCCCACCAAAAGTGCACCTTTGACTATTCTCATAGGACAGACTGTTTGACCTTTTGACATTTACGTGTCAAAGGATATCTGTAAAAAATTAATTTTTAAGTAGACGGTCACTATAAATTACATCAGTTCATGATAAATGCTTGTGGAATCTCTACATTGTTGATATAATTGTCTACTTTGAACATAAACCCCTTTTTTTTTTCATACAAAAGGTTTCATACCAATGAAATGTTTATCCTCTCTTATTCAACTCGTGATTTCCCATTTATTTAATGAATGTGAAACTACTCTCTTTTTAATTCTCAACCAAGAACATTTTGACCACCAACTCATGATTTTGGAAAAAATCCTTAGAATTTTACTTGAAAAGTTGCAAAAACATAAATATTTTCTACTTTCAGAAGTAAACTGTTATATAGCAACCAAAATAAATGCTGCTGTTTGCACAATAACAAACCATTCACCAGCATGCTTTATAGTGTTCATGTACAAAACCAGTTCTCATGAACTGATGTAATTATGTCTTAAATAAAACTCAATCAATGCTAAATTTGTCTAGATGGAAATCAAACTACATAATTATAGATTGTAAATAATACAGCATGAATTGCAGAGGAGCAATTGCTATTTTTGCTAGTTTTTGTTATTGAACAGTTTCTGTTTGTCACACCTCATGATTGGAGGATGAAAATTGCAAAATTTTAAGTGTAGTGGGTTGGAATAAATTTTATTATATTAACTAACACTCTCATCGTTTATGAGCTTGAAAATTCGATAAACGTCCTGCAAAAAAAATCAATTTTAATTAAGGAAGAAAATTAAAACTCAGCAAAGATTCAAATTCAAAAATCATAACTTCGTGTTCGATATCATATTAAAAATGTTAAACTATCAATCAACTCAACCCAACAAAAGCTAAAAGTCATTAGGTTGAGTTAGTGTGTACTTTTGCATGAGAATATTTGATTTAAAGAAGTCATCCCAACTTTAAGGTAAAGATTGAAAAGCCTAGTTGTTATCAGAAATATTGTGGTGTTGTTTGTTTCTATCACCTCTATAAGAATAATTCTTTCCCAATCTAAAGTCATTGGGAGGTTTATCTTTTCCCCTTTTTGCTATTCCTTATCCTTCCCCCCTCAACTTTGAGATAATATTATTTAGTACTGTTAATATGCTTCTTTACTCTAGAAAAATTATGTTTTTTTGTGACGTTAATTTGTACGTACTTTTATCTGTGTTTCCACTCTTCTCATGTTTTTTAGTATTACAGTTTAGGAATGGATCAGTGATGCTCTGAATACATGAAAACATAACGATGATAAAGACAGGAAAGCATAACGATTAAGGATGATGAAGAAAGAAAAATGACAATGACAAACTTGAAAATGCAAACTAAAAGCTGAGACATATAAACATGTCTAATGCATTGTTATTCTAATGCTTCATATTCATTTTCAAACATCCAAAATTGGCAATAAAAAACTAAGTGATGTTTGGATTGAGATTTTAAGAATATTTAAAATTAGTATTTAGAATGAAAATTTATTTTTACTATTTAAAAGTAATGATTAATAATTGTTGCAGTCAAAGTCTTTTTTAGATGCAAGTGAAAAACTTGTTATTTAAAATTAATCTTTAGAATGAAGATTTATTTCAAGTATTTAAAAGTAATGATTAAAATTAAAAGGTCATTTACATCGATGTAGTTTTTTTTTAGAAATATTTAGTAAATACTCTTTCAAAATCTCATACCAAACAACCCCGAAAAAATTTGTCCTTATACTAAGGATGCAAGTACTCCTTAAAGGTGAGGTAGCACTATTTGGTGCCACACTTTTTTTTTTTCTTTTTTTTTTATTCAAAGAAAAAAAAAGCGGTACCAAATGTTGAATGGCACCATTTGGTTGCCTATCCAAAAAATAAAAAATAAAAATCAGCTGAATATTAGATGCTCAAAAATGTAAAAAGAGAATACCACATACCGGGCAATATTAAATTTCATATCATATAATATAAGATGAATGATTTCCATAGAAGAGAAATCTACATTGAATGGAACCATGTGTAAATTTCCAACAATAAGGCAATAACTTAGCTAATCCAAAAAATGAAAGAATATGCCAACAAGACTAATAGCTCTATAAGCAAAAGAATATATTAATAATCAAGAGATCGTGACTTCAAATCTTGATCTCAATTACGGTTGGAAGAAGACGATACACCCGAAGTTTGGTGCAGCAATGGCCTTCGTTCTTATTTTCGAGCACTTGATGAATTATGATGCTTCCCTCTACATTTTTTTCATAAATCGTATTTGAACTATATATTAGTGTTTCTTTTTCTATATCATCAACAATAATTAAATGTGGTAATAAACCCCTCATTCGAGGATGTTATTCGCTTGGATAACGCGCTTGGTGCAGGTTGGGTTGCACGGGTAAGGACAGTCGATCTCCTGGAATGGAGCCCTGTCGAAAAACCAGTCGCCAACTGCCTTTGCAATGGGCTGCATTTTCAAACTCAATGAAAAGAGTGAGTACTATGAAGAACAAAGCAAACATGTTTTCGATTTTGATCGACCGATAACTCTGCTTACCGTTTTATTTAGCTTGGGAGAGTTGTCTAGGAACCACATCACCTGCATTTCAGTTTGGCAATGGACAAAGCAAGAATCTATAAACAATCCTCTTGATGAGGAGCTTCCAATGTCTTCCAATGCACCCAAAAATTGAGCCCGATAATCTAAATCATAACCAAAAAGATCAGAACAAACTCTTATGAATGGTTTGAAGATTGGGGATTGGGGAGAGAGCATGATTCTAATTTCTACCTTGCATTGCTTGAAGCTGAACAGCCGAGCATTTTTGTATGTCGAGCTTGCAGTCATTCCACGTACCGCGTGGATCGACAACACCAGGAGCAAGAACATTCCTTATCTGGATGGTTTCAGTAGCATTCATCAGAAAACAATGGAGCAGGAAACTCAAGCTCAGTTCTTTACAGGTTTTAGATGGGCTAGAATTTATGAAGTGTAGTGAAAATCATAGTCAACAAACAAGATAAAAGTAAAGAGAAAGCAAGAAAGACACAGATTTATGCAATTCACTAACGATGTTTTAGTTACGTAAATGGGTAAAAGGGAGAACAATTTATTAGAGAGAACGAATACAAGAACGCGATCCCCGCTCGCTGATCGAGCAACGAGATCCTTGACTAAGTAATCGTGTGTGGGGGCATTATCATAGTTAAAGGCATATCTCTAATAGAAAGTGTTAGTTTCTAATGACCTTTTGAGCTATAAAACTTACTAACCTGCCATGAATCATAAGCTGGATTTACAAGAAACATTGGAGTTTTAACGAGTTTCAGCACATTTTGGGGAAAGAAACACTGCAGAAGATTGCTTGAGAAGCATTAATTAATATATAGCTCGAGATTTCGAAATAATGGTTCTCAAGAAGCAACGAAACAAAAAATATGACATTTCGAACTTACCATCTCGGGTTTCATTTTCGAAGTGCATGATTCAGGCAAATTCTTAGCAGAACCCTGACAGTTTCGAGAAAGCAAATCAAAGTTGATATATTAAACTCATAAGATCCCATAAGAAAATCCCATTGGTATGGTAAGAAAATCCACCAGCAATGCCAAAGATAACAGTTCAATTATAAATAAACGTGGTCGTAACCGTATAAAGTCGAAATCGATAGATCATGGAGCATACATGAGTGTTAACTATGTCGTTAAAATAGTCTACGATATACTGTCCTCCAGAGACATCTTTCCTGGTATTTAACATTATAACATTAGATCAACAGTAAAATCTATTGGCAGGAACAACAAAAGCCGAGATAAGACGAGTGATTCAAGCTTACGTATTGACAAAGAATCCTGCATCCGAGATGCACTTTACATTGGTAGTTTCAGGAAGTAGAGACCTGAAGTTATCACACTGCATAATGGCACCTAATCCACCCGCCGAACAACCCGAGAGAATAGCCTGTATTAACGATATCAAATCGATGAGAGGAGATAACGAGCATAAGGTGTAGTAATAAAGAAGAGAGTTCAGTTCATACGTTTTTAGCCTTTTTTAATCCCTCGTCTAGTAGGCTATCGATAACAGCACGAAAAACTCTAGCTCCTCTGAAATGCAACTTGGTAACCTGATTCAAGGTATCATCACTATTTCAAAACTGCCAAGGAGAGGTGGATCCCATTCATTCTCACTTTATAGGTCAGTAAAGGAATCTAAAGTTTAAATCTCGAAAACATTGTGACTTACAGGATCAACAGCTTCAACATCTCCGGTGTAAGAGGATCCATCACAGTACCGAATCTTGACTCTGTTCCAGTTATAAAAATCTGTAAAATTGTTTAAGTTAGTTCCTTAACGGTGTTCATTTGAGATAAAAGTGAATGCATAGATTCAAATTGTTCATCCTGGGTCATACCCGGATTGTATTGTCGGTTATCGCTCAAAATCGCCGAGAATGCAAGCTCGGGGAGCATTTCCTTAGAGGAACCTAAACGAGTGCTCTTGCGGTGGAGGCAACTTGTGACATTGTGACACCATCCTCCTCCCTATGAATGAAATGATGCTTACATCAGCACAACACACAATCAGAAGAGTCAAATATTCTTGAACCAAATTTGTCGAATCCCATTCGGACTACATTTAACAATGGATTCGAAGTCAAAAGCTCATCATAGCTTCCCTCAATCTCTAAATTTTACAACAGAAATCTTGAACAAAGTTTCTAATACTTCTTTGAATTTGGCAACTAATCCAGTTCGTGTTACTTTCACAAAAGACTCCATTACTTCAGCTCAAAGAGAAAGAACAAACCTCGAGCTGAATCAACCAATTGTTGATCCCAGCACCAACCCCGGGGCTTAAATGATAAGCTGGAAGACTTCCATCCAAACAAACTGCACAAAAATTCACGAATTACACTGTATCAAGTCAATCAACAAAACTAAGTCTCCTCAAGATTTTATTAATGAAACTCAGAAATGAATTCAAGAGAAGAAACTAGATTGAAATCACTAAAGCAGATACTCGAGTCAATCGAGATGCTCAAGTTTCTTACCAGCTCCCTTAACACCAGCTGCTTCAACATAAGTAATCTTCACATAAAGACACTGTGTTTTAATGAAATACTGTAAAGATACAATAAAAAATAGCCATAAACCAAAATTTTCACAGGCCATCTTCTTCCTGCACAGATATAACCAAACTCCATTCACACACAACAACAAACAGTAACAATCAAAAGTCAAAAAAAAAAATGTAGTTAACAAAAACATAATATTATGAATGTGTTGAAGAATCCTCATCTTTTCAATGCGTGACAAGTGGCCACAAGGTGAATATCTCCAACACATTTTTTAGGTAAAAAGAGAATCCAAAAAAGAATTCATCAAAAAAAAAAAATTCTTTTGAGTTCAACTGCAGTAATAGAACCTATGACCTCTTGGTCATTCGAATACATCAATGCCACCGAGCTAGGCTCATGTTAGTATAGTGTTTGCCTAATTAAAAAGAAACCCAAATGCAAAAAAACGAAAAGCAACAAGAAATCATCTGAAAAACCGACACATTAAACAGCAGCAGAGGATGTTAATAAGGTTCGTTCAAAAGCAGCACAAAACAGAATCACAAATTAGGCTTGAATCTGCAATAACCAAAGGGAAGATTTGCAAAAGTAGTAAAACAAAAGAAAGAGACCCAAAACAGAAACATGAATAACCCACAATGATTAGAGGTTTTGAGAGAGAAAAAGGATATGCTAAAAATACCTCAATCAGAAAGGTGAGGATGAAAAGTCAGCAATGGCGAATAAAATGGCTGGATTTTCTTTAGTTGGTTTCGAAGGATCTTCATCAAACGTTCAATATGGAAAATCGAAATGTGGGTTTTTATTTATATAGAGAGATTAATGAACAATGCTAATGATGAGTGGGGATTTATTTTCACAATTTTTTAGACAGTGTGTTCGCGTCGAACCCGAGAACCAACAGTAATTCCAAGACCAACCGAAACCGAACGAGTAAAGATGAATTGGTTTTTGCCTGACCCGACCAGGATTGGAGCTGACCCGAATTGTGGGCCCATTCCCTCTTTCTGCCAACGTCCTGCTTAAATGTAGTGTAAAAAAGTAGACGAGAAATTATTCCGTGGATGGATGCCCACCGTATTACCTTTTTTTTCAAAAACTAAAACTACATGTCGGTCAAGAATACATTCCAAAATATATTTTTATTTTTATTAAATTTTATTTTAGTCTCTAAATTATGATTTTTTTTTTGTCATCTATTTTAAAAGTTCAATAATTTTAAATTATTTCATTTTCATTTTTAAAATTTCAAATATATAATTTTAGTTCAAATGTTTAATAAAAAATAAAATTGGTTTTGATAAAAAATTTAAAATCAATATTAATCCAAACTGATTCAATAATATTAATAATTTTAATACAATCAGTGAACTTATTTTAAAATTTTGTATAAGATAATGGTAATTTTTTATAATTAAAATAAATTAATCAATTTTAAGTTTTTTTTTAGTTCACGAAATAAAATAAACCTGAAAGTTTGAGAAATTGAACAAAAATTTTGAAAGTCTATAGACTAAAATAGAACAAAAATTCAAGTTCATATAATAAAATTGAACTTTTAAATGTTCAAACACCAAAATGAAAATAATTGTCACAATTCAAGGACAAAATTATATTTTACCCTTTGATTTTATATCAGTATATTTTAAAAAACTTTAATTTTAATTTTTAAGAATGCATTTTGCTTAAATGAGATGAGACGAGACGAGACGAGACGTTGATGGTAAAAAAAACCTAATTTTGGTGCAAAAAGATGAAACTACAAGAAAATCTTATTATGATAGATGAAAGGAAATGAGATGTTATAATATTTATTACAATTTTTTAAAAAGAATTTGATGTGGGTAGCACATTTGTTAAAGCTCATTTAGCACAAATTTACCAAAAATTTATTTATAGCAGATTTATTTATTTTTTTCATAATTTCGATTTTACCCCTCATTCTTTCTTCTCCTACACCAATAGGCCTTTCTAGGATTATGATATTTTTGGTCCTCAACGAAACGGAGGGAGTGTTCTAGGATTATGATTTTTGGAGTACTTGGATTTTCGACCAGGGATTGAAAGACTCGACAGAAACGATGGAGTGTCAACGGAACTGAACGTTTCGGTCCGGTCAACGGCGGAGGAGGGAGAATCGAAACCATGGAGTTCGACAATTCTTGCGGCATATCGTCCTCGATCGATTTCTTACTGAGAGCGTAGGCGTTGCTCGAATCTCTCGACGTTTGCACTGGTCCAACAGGAAAATCGGATTCCATTTGGCGACCGGATAGCTGGATTGCAGCGGGTTCAATGCTAATTTCGCCACCGTGGACCTGAACAGGAAGCTGGTTACTATTCAAAATGTGGTGAGTAGTTTAACATGGTTAATTAATAATGTATTTGGAAACCAATTATGATTTATAAACAAACAAGATATAATCATGATGGGTGATTAGTACATGTTTATGATTTCAAAAATTAAAATTTAGTCTATATAATTGTTGCACCTAAGGCGGCTCGCCGAATCTCACTTAATCTCCTGATTCCTCTCTGCTTTTCCTCAACCTAATCTCACTTAATTGCCTTCAATCAGCAGACCGATTGACTTCAATCAGCCGACTAATTGACTTCAATCAGCCGACTGATCGACTTCAATCAACGAACCGATTGACTTCAATTAGCGGATTTTAATCACTTGACAGATCGACTTCAATCAACGGACTGATCGACTTCAATCACTAGACATATCGACTTCAATTAGCGGACTCATTGACTTTAATCAGCAGACTGGTGGACTTCATCAGCAGACTAATCGACTTCAATCAATGTAATGATCGATTTCAATGACTTCAATCAGCAGAGTGATCGACTTCAATCAGCGGACTTAAATCAGTGGACTGATCGACTTCAAACAGTAGGCTTCAATCAAATCGACTTCAATCACTAAACTAATCGAGTTTTTGGGCCAAGGACTTTTTGGTCATTTTGATAGGCCCATTCAAAAAAATTGTTATTAATACAAATAGTTTCAAAATATGCTATACACCAAATATTTATGGTTTTTTTTTAATATATATGCAAAAAACCCTATTTTTAATGGTGTAATTTGTTATTATATAATAAAGTTATCATCAAGTTTTTAATCTTACATAAATATGGAAAAATAACTATTAGCATAATCAAATTATAAGCAATATAAAATCACTTTTTAACGATGCCTAAATTTCGTCTATCTTGAGTAATTATATGTTGTATACCTCTAGTTTTAATTAGAAACATTTTATTCAAGTTCATTATTGATTATAATGGAGATTTGATTTCAGTTTGTAGCTTTTTACTATTCGCCTTGAGAAAGTTCTTCCACATTAAAATCCTTGTGTGATGTGCTTTATTTATCTACTACATATGTATGCTTGTTGTTTTTCCTTTAAAAACACAAGAGGAAGAATAATCAATCAATAGATTTATACTGCTTATTCCTAACAAGTGGTTCAGGGTCATGCCTCAAACATAATCATGTCGATAAAATGTCCCGATGTACTAGAATAGAGATGTTTAGAACTCAAAAACGAAAATTTGTGATAGTTTTATCATGATGGAAGTGTACTTTTAACAGAAGTTTGGTCTGGATGTGAGCTACATGAATTGACTAGCGTATACTCTCAAAAGAAGAGAGGTTAATCAGATATAGTAGTCATTGTGAATATATGTTCTATAGGCTAATGGTGTATTATTATAAGAAAAGAAGTTGGTCTGATCGCATTATCTGAAATATATCTAAATTTATATAGACATCAATTTACATAAACTAAAATGTTTGAAAATACAATAACTAATATGAAAGAAAATTGGATAAAATAATATTTTAATAAATAATAATCTAACATATAGAAACAATTTGATAAGTAGATAATAATTATCCTGTTCTTAAATATATGAGAGTCAAATACCAATTTTTATGATCAAACATGTGGTGTGAGTGTTTAACTAGATTTCTATCAAACAATGAAATCAACATGTTACTCGCCTAACTATCATTTACTATTGAAAACATAATAATAAAATAATTAATCATGTTTATTAAAAAACCTTAATGAAAAACAACAATGAGAAAGACCATTCGAAAATGTAATGAAAAATGAGAAACTTTCTACCGCATAAACTCACAATTTATTTTAGAACTTGTCTACATACATAAAATATAAAAAATGTTGTACATAATTTTTCAAACAAAAACTCCATCCAAACGAACTATTGTTTATTTATAAAAATTATATCCAAACAAATTATTGTAAGCAATTTATAAAAATATACATTCAAATGAACTATTATTATAAATTCTTCACAAATATTTACAACGAAACAAGTTATTGACAAAAACTTTTCCACACAAATCTATATTTAAATGAGATATTATTACGATCACTATTTTTAATCACCCAAAATAAATTATTATTCAAACCACTAAAAATAAATACTTTTTGAAATATGCATCAAAACACCTCGGAAGTTTGTTGTTGATTTGGAAAAGAAATCCTCTGAAAAAATAATTAATTATAAATCAGAAAATAAAAATAATATTTCAACCGAAGAAAAAGGAAAAAGGAGTACTCAGGTTTACAACTATGGAATGGAATTGGACAGTAGAGATGATATCTTGTATAAGTAATTGACGGTGATCAAGTGAGGTGGGGCCGAGAGCTGGATTAGTTATCATCGCAGACAATTCCTGCCGTTTCCCGTCCACTTCAAAAATCTGCTGTTCAATAAACGCGTCAAATTTTTGCTTCACTCGCCGCTTTTTATTTAATTTTTTTGTTGTTAGGAAATTTTTAAAAGTTAACAATTTTAACATTTTTATTTTAATTATAGTAATTTTAAAATATAAATTATAAATTTGGTTTCCATTCTTCCAACAAAGTAAGAATTTATTTATTGTGATTTGAAAATTTAGACTTTAGTCTATATAATTCGGAAAAATCTATAATTTAGTCTCTTTAATTTGAAAAATTAGAATTTAATCTAAAAAATTTGATAAAATATAAAAAATAGTCTACCGTTTGTAATGGTTGGTGAACAAAGTACAAATAATCTATTTATTTTTGTATTTAATGATGAGAGTATGAGATAAGTAATTGAAAAATATAAATTATAAATTTGGTTTCAATGGTTTCAAGAAAGTTAGAACTTAGTCTCATTTTGATTTGAAAATCTAAACTTTTATCTATGATCCAAAGAAATATATAATTTAATCTTTGTAGTTTGAAAATTTTGAATTTAGTCTCAAAAGTTTGATAAAATATAAAAAATAGTTTGTCGTTCGTAATTGTTGGTGAACAAAATACGAAGAAACTATTTATTTTTGTGTTTAATGATGACACTAAAATAAGTAATTGATTGGACAAAATAAAACACATCATTCATATTGACCATTTTTTAGATTTGATCAAATCATAGGAACTAAATTCTATTTTTTTCAAATCATATGAACTAATTCTAAATTTCTCCAAATTATAGGGACTAAATTCTATATTTTTTCGTATCATAAGACTAAACACCGTAGATTTTTAAATCATATGGACTAAAATCTAATTTTATTCAAATGATTGAATATGTGTTGCAGTTCGTGGTACTAGGATAAGTTGGAAGCTAATTAGAAAATTACAGTTGGTATATATATTTATGAGAGAAGCTAAGTATATGACAAATAGAGGCTTGTAAGAAAGTGATATGGTTGAGGGGGTTATTTGGTGAACTTAGTCAAGACTTGCAGATTTCTATGATCTTGTATGACACCCAGACTGTTTTCTTTCTTACAAAGACCAGATGTATCATGGGAAGACAAAATACATCGATATTTGATGCCACTTTTCACGTAAGATCATTGCTTTTGGTGATATTGTGGTGAGAAATATAATACTTGAGAATTTGGAATTTCTATTTTTTATACATTCTTTTATATTAATTTTAAATTTCATCTAGAAATTAATTTTGACAAGTTCAATTTATTGAGAATTTGGTTAGTGTTTGAGTGTGCTCTTTTATAATTCCATTTGTGAAATTCTAGTGGAAATATTGTTGTCGATTTCACCAAAAAATGTAAGATTCTTCTTCCAATCACGTAAGATCTTTGTGTTATTTTTCTTCTTTTTTCTTCATTTATTTTATATTTGTTATTGTCTTATTTCATCGCATACACATATCAAGTAATGTTATATTGTAGATGTGTTGTAATTGTTTAATCGAATAGAGTAGAGTTGCAGCCAAAATAGATTAAGAACAATAACAATAATGAAGAAGAAGGAAAGAAAGACACACAATAATTTAACGTGAAAAATCACGGGCAATGATATAAGAACTTCACTATAAAAATAGGAGTTGCAAACTTTCTCTCTTACAAAGTAGCACCAAACTCTCTAATATAATAAGTAGAAACTCTTTCTATTTTTATCTCAAACCCTCACTCAGATGTGGAGTGCCTTAAAGATTTTGGGATGGTACATCAATCTTATACAAATAATGTTCTATAATTCTCTCTATTAATCTTGATATATATGTATGATTTAGAATCTTCTTTGACCATCTAAAATAAAAGTGAATGATTAACAACTAGCCAATATTATTAACTACAATGATTCTTGTCTTTGATTTATTTTAAATAGTTTGATACATTAACAATAATTAAAAAAATCACAATGTACATGTGTTGGTGTGAATACTTTTATTCTTTCTGTTGGTGTGTCTACAACTGGTCGAAAATTGGTGATAAATAATTGGGCCCTATTTCAAAATGAATATTAATAATTATACAAATGAGTACAATTGAAAAGGAATTTGAAGAAATAGGCAGTTGTACTTTAATTTGTATATAATGTAATGTAAGAAAGAAGTCAAAAGGCAAGTTTTTTAAAACATAAATAAAATATAAATTAAAACAAATAATATATGCATAATATAATTATAAAAAAAAAAGAAAAAGAAAAAGAAAAAAGAGTGGTGGTTGACGATTGAAGAAACTTCCTTCCTACTTATGGTCATTGTGGACAGTGAGCGATCACGACATGTATCCCACCGACATGGTTTTGGTTAACAAAGTAACATGGTCTCTTTGTTTTATTCAATTATAATGTAACTACTTTAAGCCTCCTCTAATGTCTCGTCCAAATTATATATTAACCTCTCTTTTTCTTTCTTGATTAAGAGGTTTATTCCAATTTTAAGTTTATAGTTATTTAGGGAGAATTGTGAATTATAGTAACTTAGTAGGTAACATATCAATTAATAATTTATCATTATCGTTCCAAAATAATAATAATAAATTAGTTCACCAATCAAAACAGGTCTTTTAAGAATCTAAAATTTTGTAGGTTTTATGATAACAATTTACTTAGAAAATAATTTTTATATAAGTTTTCTAAATATCAAATCTAAATGATGTAGGGTCTGTAATATATTTATTGAAAATAATTAATTGTACAAAAGTTGATTCTATGAGATGTTTGAATTGAGATTTTACGAGTATTCAGAATTAGTATTTAGAATAAATATTTATTTTGAGCATTTAAAAATAATTATTGCATTTAAAAGCTTGTTTGAATGTAGTTTTTAAAAGTATTTAAAGTTAGTATCTAGAATGATGATTTAAAAATAATGATTAGAGTTAAAAGTCTGTTTGGATCTAGTTTTTAAGAGTATTTAGAATTCGATTTAGAATGAAATTTTATTTTGAGTATTTAGAAGTAATGATTAGTAATGATTACGATAAAAAAAACTAGTTCTTGTGTTGTTTTTAAAATAATTTAAAATTGATATTTAGAATGAAGATTTATTTTAAGTATTTAGAAGTAATCATTGCAACCAAAAACTCATTTGGATATAGTTTTTTAAGAATATTTAGCAAATGTTAGTTTAAAATCTAGTACCAAACATCTCCTATAGTGTTATCTAGATTTTAAAAAAAAAAATTGGTTAAATAGGGATTGTTTATTAAAAACAAAGGTCTTTTAAGTTAAATGCTTCTTTAGATTATTCTTTATAAAAATATTTTTTTTATACTAGTATATTCTAACAAAATATTTTGATGTTCCAAAATTTTACACAGGTAAGCGAGAATTTTCAGAATTTATTTTTCCTAATTCCATTTTCTTTAATATTTTTTACGTAATAAATTTAAATAATTAAATGGTTTTAAAAAATATCTATTACTTAAATAAAAATAAGCATTTGAATAGATAATTTTATCCATGAATATTTCTTTTATTTAATCTAAAACTTAAAGGTATAAATAAGAAGGAAAAGATATTTTTTGCAAATGAAACTGAAATAGTGAAACAAGAATATTGGAGAATGAATTCTGGTCTCTGGTCCCTTTATTAGTATTATCCTTTAACGAGGACTTCCTAGGGTCTAAAAACTTATAAGAGTATGCCTCAAGTAAATTGAGAACTAAATGTCAATTTATCAAACTCGTAACGCTGGTATTAAATTAGATTAACATTAAACAATGAAACTACTGCGTCACTGACATTTTAATATTTTGATTTTAGATTTCTCGATAACACAATTTTTTTTTTAACAAACCTAGCATTTCATTAATATTTGTCATGTGAGAGATGAAATACATACTTTTAGGTGGGAAAGTTCAACATAATTTTTTTTTTTTGAGATAGTTATTTTACACAATATCCGGGAGTCCAACATAATTTTTCTCTTCTTTAGTTTCGTAATTAAAAAAAAAAAAAAGTTAATTCAGTTCACCACCAACATCACGAGTTAAAATTGATATTTGGTTCTCAATTTATTCGACAATAGTAAACACGTTGTAGGTAGAATTTGTGGTCACCTCGTCCTAATTTGTACTAAAAAATAAATAATAAATAATGCTTTTTTTTCTCTCTCAATTATCAAGTAGTTGAGCAGTCACTACTTAATTAAATGCGAGTAACCAAGCCAAACCACATGCATACAATACTTTTCTTTCATGTGATTATGAATCAATGAAAACGATAATAAGTATATTAATTATTTTTCAATATTGTGGATTTTATCAAAATGTTGTGCATTTTCATATTTATTTTTTAAATTTGATGGATTGAAATTGTATTGATGCTTATTGTGAGATTTGGGTGTGCTATAATAATGAGTTATGATGCATTTTAAATTGCTTTAATTTAAGAATATAACGATCCAAATATTATTATAGATCATGTCATAAAGAATAATCGTGTCTTTTTTTATAAGATGAAGAATAATAGCTAACTCAGTAAATCTATGATTAAGAGATTATAAATTTGAATTACTTTTCATTCCATTATTGTTGAATTTAAAAAAAAAAAAAATTGATTAGATATGTTCTTATTTGCGAAACACTTACTTAATATAAACTTAATGGAGATAATTTCACTATTTATTCAAATTTAAAATTAAATCTTAAATAGTTTATGAACCAAATGATTTGAAAGGCTAACAACATCAAAATAAGATTATGATTTAGATCTATAGAAAACTACTTATTACTAAAAATTTTTGAAACTCATATTAACTATATAGGTACGTATTTCATATCGTTTTTTATTAAAATTATAGCTCATAATTAAAAATATGCAATAAGTATAACTAACAATATACTATGAAGAAATCAAAGAAAATATATGTAATTTATAATATGCTTAAAAAATTTTAAGGTCTACTTTAACCATTAAACTAACCAATGTTGATTTAAAACAATAATTTAAAAATAGATTAAGCTTTTAAAATATTGTATGACTAATTAAAAAAAAAATTATGAGTTGAAATTTTAAATGAGACAGCACTTTAATTAATGTGGCTTTTAAAATATTTAGGTTATTTCTTAAACTGAAACAATCAATATTATTTTACAAAAAATATGTTTACAGAAAACAAACAATTAATATCTGAATTTTAATTCCTATGCGTGTGCAGGATGTAAGAAAAAAAAAAAAAAAAAAAAAAAAAATATATATATATATATATACACACACACATATACACACATATACATACACAG
>JBBMEG010047927.1:0-17472 GCA_037832605.1 Cyclanthera cordifolia
CTATTAGGATCTTTAAGGATTCTCCAACTGTGCTTGGCAAGCATCGCTTGGTTAAAAAGATTTAAATTCCTAAACCCGAGCCCCCCAGAGTTCTTCCTCCTACTCAGGTCTTTCCACGCCACCCAATGAGCCTTGCACCTCTCGTTATCCTCACCCCACCAAAACCTGGCACACAACTGTTCCAGACTATCATTAAAGGACTTTGGTAATTTAAAGCAACTCATCGTATAAGTAGGGATAGCCTGACCAATAGCCTTAATAAGGACTTCTTTTCCCCTTCTAGAAAGCATCTTGCCTTTCCACCCTTGTATACAATTCTCCAACCGACCCCTAACAGAATTAAATAAGGCTTTTTTATCCCTTTGGTTTTGAGAAGGCAAACCAAGATGTGTCCCAAGATTACTATTAATCTTCACCCCCAAGATGCTACTAAGGGCACTCATCCTAGACTTTCCAATACTCTCACTGAACAGCACTCCCGATTTTTCAAAGTTAACCGTTTGGCCAGAAGCAAGCTCGTAGCACTTTAGCATCTCTTTGACCTTAAAACACCTTTCCTCATCAGCCCTGTAAAAAATCAAGCTATCATCAGCAAAGAATAAATAGGAAATGAGAGGACAAAAATGATTGATTTTAAAACTTTTGAAAGAGTTTAAGAATTCTTCCCTGTTAATGAGAGACGAAAGACCCTCAGCGCAGATCAGGAACAAATACGGTGATAGCGGGTCTCCTTGCCTCAGCCCTCTTTGTGGAATAATGTCCCCAAAGATGGTACCATTGATCTTGACCGCGTACCTGACAGAAGAAATATAATTATCTATCCTGCTAATCCATATATCACTAAAACCCAGCTTCCTCATCATATCAAGAAGAAATTTCGATTCAACCCTGTCATAAGCCTTGCTCATATCAAGCTTAAGCGCCGCCCACCCAAATTTACTTTTTTCCGTTTAATAATGGAATGAATGCACTCAAAACCAATGATCACGTTATCAGAAATAAGCCTACCTGGCACAAAGGCGGTTTGATTCGGAGAAATAATTTTATGCAAGATGCCTTTAAGCCTGTTAGCCATAGCTTTGGCGATAATTTTATAGACCGTGTTGCATAAACTAATTGGTCTAAAATCATGAATTTTATCAGGGTTCAAAACTTTGGGAATAAGGGCAGTAACAGTTTTATTCAACTCACCCACCTCAGCCTTATCATTAAGCACAGCCAAACACAACTCCGACACGTAATCTCCAATAATGTCCCAATACTTCTGGAAAAACCAAGCGTTAGTACCGTCAATGCCAAGAGCTTTAGAAGGATTCATACCTCTTAAAGCTCCTTCCACCTCCGCCCTACAGAACGGTTTATCCAGCCATATAACGTCAGTACTGGAAATTTTCTTTTCAACCCCCAACAGGATGCGCTTACTAGCCTCCTCGCTCCAAGAATTAGAAGTGAACAGTCCCTTAAAATAATTGATTGCGGTCGAAGCAATCTCTTTATCCTTAACCACCCACTCACCCCACTCGTTCTTGATTCTCTCACTAGTATTTCTTTTCTTCCGCTGCGACGCTCTCATATGAAACCACTTGGTATTTCTATCCCCCCACTTGAGCCAATCCTCCCTAGCTCTTTGCTTCCAATAAATTTCATCTTCCTCAATAAGTTTATCAAGACTAATTTCTGTTCTAATAATCGCATCAGTTCTAGCATTATTACTTTTTTTTAACAGAGCCTCTAGATCAGCTTCCTTGACCTTAATAGCTCCTCTAATCGACCCCTTTAATCTTTTAAAGTTCCAGGATTTCAGGTCAGATAAACAAATTTTGATATTATCTAGAAAGTTATTGACATTGATTCTACTCTTCCTACCCTTCTCCCAACACTCCCGAATAATCTCCCTACACTCATCATGCATAGCCCACCCATCCTCAAACCTAATAGGTCTCATACCATTCCTGGACCTTTTAGTCTCACAAATTTTCCAATTAAATTCAGCAATAATTGGTCTATGATCAGAGGAGTAAAAAATACTATGAATAACATAAATTTTCCCAACAAAAGCAATAAAAGAAGGGTTCGCGAAATACCTGTCAAGCCGGCATCTTATGGCCGACTTGTCATTCTTGTTTCTGATCCAAGTATAATCCTCACCTGTGAAACCCAAATCAATGAGGGAGCAGTCGTCAATTACTTCTCTGAAAGCTTTCATTCTCGACTCACATCTGCTGCCACCATAACTTTGCTCCTTGATATCCACAATTTCATTGAAATACCCCCCAATGATCCACGGCAAATCATGAATTTTTCCAAGTCTTCTCAGCAACTCCCAAGAATCCTTCCTTTTGGACAAAACCGGGTTTCCATAGAAACCAGTAAATCTCCACCACCCCCTGTGGTTATAGATTAGAGCATCAATGTGACCCTGAGAAGAGGAACTAATCTTAACATTCTCAGAAGAGTTCCAAAGGAGTATTAGGCCACCGCTACTCCCAATACTCGGTACGCACCAGTAACAATCACAATCAACCAACACTTTTATCCTTACCAACGCCGTCTCACCACACTTCGATTCGCTTAAGAAAATTAACTGAGGTCTAACCTTGCGTACTTCATGGCGAAGTGCCCGACTGGCCCGGGGGTTTCCTAACCCCCGAGCATTCCAACTTAGGATTTTCATTGCATCCGGCGAGACTGCTCCACAGTCTCCGCCGATATCCCGCTGATTGACTCAACGTAATCTGATCTATCTTTCTTTCCATCGATCTCTACCTCCCTTCCATCAAGTACATGTTTTGTTCTACACAAATTCTCTCCCGGAATCTCAACCTCCATTTCATTATCCTGGTTTGCTCTAAGTCTGGCTCTTCTTTTCCATCTTAGTCCCGGCGCGTTGGTCCTTGGCACTTTATCTCTATCAAAACCTTCTCATCATCCTTCCTCTCTTTTTCCTCATTGCAACCCGAACTAGAATTCTTTTCTACTTCACTGTTCCATTTTCCTGTATTTAACCCAATTACAGAATTCAAGCATTAACTCCTATTACTAAAACCTTCAAGTCTTCCACTTTTAAAGGCATCACCGAGCAGCTTGCTTTCTTGATTCTTTGAAAATCTCTCTTCAAACTGATCAACAGCAGACATTGGGCCTTTGAGTTTAGAGTCCACTTTCTTTAATCCTACATTTCCTTCAACCTCTTCCATCATGCTTCATCTCTCCCACTTGAAGCCCATTCTCAAAAGTTTCCAAGCCCAAAATCAGGCCCTCACTCAAAACTCCTTTCTTCGGTCTTTCAACCCCCTTCGCCTGCCCAGCCCCCAAATTCATTCTGCCCAGCCCAAAACTCGAAAGCCCGCCTGTTCCATTTTTTCCAGTCCCGTCTAAGTTTCCAAAAAGCAGCCCACCATTTGAATTCTCCATTGGGCCTACCATACCTTCAGCCCAATCCAAACCCTTTCCCTGTGACTTTTCAATTTCAGCGTCCCTTTCAGCTTCTCTCTCCACTGCAGCCTCTGCCTGACACCCATTAAAATTCAACGTCTCCTCTATCCTTGGTTCAGCACAAAGCCCACCGGTTTTCTTTCTTGACTCGTCGTTGTCCAAACCCGAACCCCCACTCTTCAACATGTCGTCACTAGCTGTTGCCACAAGAACCGAGTTTCTCGACGAGTTGTAACTCAACCGATTTTGACTCAATGACTGTTCGACCCACCCCCCAACTGTTCATCTTCTTCCTCTGGAATTAACACTTTCTGCAAATCCTTCTTCCCAGACATCAAGAAATTTCCATCCCCTTCAACAATATTTTCTGTAATACCTTTCTTCCTTGTTGGCCCTGCTCTATTCTCACCTATGGACTTGCTTTCTCCCTTTCCTTTCACCACAAAATTGTTTCCCGTCGTTAAATTGAAGGAGGAGCCAAATCTATTTCCTGGGCTTGATTCCCTCAGGCTTTCTCCAAACGGCCATAGACACCCTTCCTTTACCACCTCAAACGAGCAATTTGTAGAAATATGTCCCAACCTCCCGCAACCTCTGCAAAAATCGGGCAATTTTTCATACGAAATTCGCGCCCATTTTTCCCCCGCCATAGTTCCACTTTTAATCTTTAAGGCTCTCCGTAACGGATTTGAGACATTGATCAACACCTTAATCCGAATAAACTTGCCTTTATTTCTTGCATCCCCTTCCTGGTCCCATTTTAAGAACTCCCCGAGCAGGTTTCCCAGCTTCTCTGCACTTCCTCTTGTCCCCGCACATTTGTTCAAGAATCAGAAGGGCATTGTCGAATATCCACGGACTTCTTTCAACAACCCTTTCTTTTGTAATTTTACAGGAGAATGAGCATAAAAATAAGTTTGTTCCCAAAGTTTCGATACTGACCTTTTCCTTTGCACCCCATATTCTCGGCATCAGCCTCTTGAAAGCGTCTGGACTTATCGATTTTGTGGACAGAATCTTGCAGGCAATTTCCCCCTCCAATCTGCTTTTGAACCCCTGAATTTCTTCATCATCCAACACGAACACATCTTGCTCCTCCACCTCAGCTAAGGCCAAACCATTCATCAGCTGCACGAACTCGTTTGCATCCATCTCCCCTTCCCCCTCACCACTCCACCGACTTCCCAAACCCAGACTCCTCCAACGCCGACCCACCTTAGCCCCAAACCTCCTCTTCAAAAGGACCCCACACTCTCTAGTTTCCACCAAACATTAAATTACTTTCACTTATCTTCTCTATCATTCCCTTTCCGTGATCTCATAGTGCTTTTGTGTACATTGATCTGAGCTAAACAAGCCGAAATTAATCATCAAACCCTCATGTGTTGTTGAATAAAGAAAATCTTTATGAAGCTTATTTGATGTCGTATTTGTTTTTCGTTGTGTTTCTCTATTTTTAGAACATGAGTTCCATTTCCATTTGTATTATAAAAATTTTAAAAATTAAGAATAATAACAGTAATAATAATAATAACAAGCGTGAATTTTGTTATTGTTTATATTTAGGAACATTTGAGGTAACAATATTTGTACATATAATCTGTAGGTCAATTATAGGTTCAAAACCAAACATGTTTAGTAAAGTAAGTTGTGAAAAATAAATCTGATGAGTTTTTTATTTAATTAATAAAGTTGATATAAGTTTATATGAATTAATAAAATTGTATTCAAATGTGAGAGTTTTAGGTTCATGAAATAAGTGTAAAATGTAAGTTATAGATCTAGATGAGTTATAGATCTATAACTTTTTATGGTAGCCTATAAATAGGATCCTTGGATGTTTTCTTAGATATAAGCATCAAGTATCAAAGAAAAATAAAGTGAGCTTGGAAAAAAGTGTGAATCAAATTTATAGTTTGAAAGAAAAATTATTTAATACAAGTGAAATATTTTTTGCTATAACTCTTTGTTTTATTAGTGTTTGTATATCATGCTTCCAACAAAGTGGTATTAGAGCTAGAGTTTGAAGGAAGAGAATTGTTTTTGCAAATGACAAACAACAATATGGTTCCATTCCAAGTATCTCATTTGACGAAGGAAAATAACAGTAGTTGGTGTATTCGAATGAAAGCTTTACTGGGTTCACAAGATGCTTGAAAAATTGTTCAAAGAGACTATGACGAACCAAAAAATTATAAGACATTAAATCAAGCTCAAAGAGAAGTTTTGCAAAATACTAGAAAGAAAGATCAAAAGGCGCTAATCATTATTCATCAAGCAATTGATGATATAAATTTTGAGAAGATTTCTGGAGCAATTACGCTATGATGCATTGCATAGAAAATTTTAGAGAATACTTACAAAGGAGTAGATCGTGTTAAAAATGTTCGCCTTCAAAAATTAAGAGGTGATTATGAATCATTACATATATTGAAAGTCTAAAGTAGTTTTAGATTATACTTCAAGATTGCTAATGGTAGCCAGTAAAATGAAAAGATATGGTGAGCAAGTAGTTGAAAAGATATTTCGCTCATTGGAAGAAAGATTCAACTTTATCGTTGTAGCGATTGAAGAATCCAAGGATTTGAGTATGATGTATGTTAATCAATTAGTGGGTACTTTACAAGCCCATAAAGAAAAGCTTCTCAAGAAGAATAAACAAACAACAAAATAACTTTTTCAGTCAAAGTTGCAATTGAAAGATAAAGAAGAAAAACAGGAAATAAGTAATCGAGGTGAAGGATGCGGTCATAATCGTGAACGTGGCTACTTTAGAGGACGAGGTAGAGAAAATTTCAATAATAGAAATTTCGACGAAAGTACTGCAAGTACTAGTTCATCTAAAGGTCGTGGTAGACAAAATTACTCAAGACCATATGGTGGAAGATCGAATAATAATGACAGAAGGTATGATCAAAGTCAAGTTAAATGTTATACTTGCCATAAATATGATCATTGTTCATGATAATGTAAAAATAAAGTTGAAGAAAATGTCAACTATATATACTGAGCAAGAAATTAAATGCGGTGAAACATCTTTGCTTCTAGCAAGTAAAAGAAAAGAGACATGTGATATAGCTCATGGTATCTTAATAGCGGTGCAAGCAATCACATATGTGGAAATAAATCAATGTTAGTGGAACTCGATGAATCAATGGGTGGAAATATTGTATTTTGTGATGTTATTAAAATTGGTGTGAAAGGTAAATGAAATATTTTAATAAACTTGAAGAATGATAAACATTAGTTTATCTCTAATGTTTATTATATGCCAAATATGAAGAATAATATTTTAAATTTGAAAGACAACTCTTAGAGAAAGGCTATAATGTTTTGATAAGGATTATAGTCTTTCGATAAGAGATAGTCATGATAATATGATTGCTAAAGTTAAAATGACGAAGAATATAATATTTTTGTTGAACATTCAAATTGACGTTGCAAATGTTTAAAGTCATGTTTGAAAAACGGTCCATCCTGGATTTGGCACATGAAATTTGGGTATTTGAATTTTGATGGCTTGAGATTACTAGCAAGGAAGGGCATGGTGAAAGAATTGTAATATGTAAAGCATCTACATCAATTTTGTGAAGGCTGTCTTTTATGAGAAACACTCAAGAATGAGTTTTCCATAAGAATCTTCTTCAAGAGCACGAAGACCACTAGAGCTTGTTAACACTAATCTTTGTGAACCAACCAAACCAAGTTCTTTTGTTAAGAATAATTACATCTTATTATTTTTGATGATTTTAGCCGAAAGACTTGAGTTTATTTTGTCAATGAGAAATCGGGAGTTTTTAGCATATTTAAGAGATTTAAATCTCTTGTTGAAAAAGAATGTGGTATGTACATAAAATCTTTAAGATCAGATAGAGAAGGAGAATTCACTTCAAATGAATTCAAAAGATTTTGTGAAGAAAATGGAATTCGTTGGCCTATGACAGCTCTATATACTCCACAACAAAATGGAGTTATTGAGAGAAAGAACAGAACCATTCTAATATGGCTTGAAACATGTTGAAAAGTAAAAAGAGGTCAAAAGAATTTTGGGCAGAAGTAGTTGAATGTGCAATTTATTTATCTAATCATTTTCCTAACAGGAAGTGTATGAAATAAAACTTGTCAACAAGCATGAACAGAAAAAAAAAAAAAAAAAAAAACCATTTATTGCTCATTTGAGAGTATTTGGGAGTATAACTTATGCCCATGTACCTAACAAAAAATGGAGTAAGCTTGATGATAAAAGTGAGAAGCATATGTTCGTTGGATATGATGCAAGCTCAAAATTAAGGCTACAAGATTTATAATCTTATAAAATATAAGACAATGATACGTAGAGATGTTGTGTTCAACGAGGAAGCAACATGGAATTGAAATGATGAATCAAAAAAATACAAATTTTTTTTTGTTTCCTGAAGACGATGATAAATCAAGTGATGACGTTGCTTCTTCATCAACACCACTTAAACCACCAAGAACTCCACCACAAGATCCACCACCATCATCTGCAAGTTCAAATGAAGGGCCTCATTACATAAGAAACTTGGAAGACATATATGATGAAACTGAAAAGTTGAGTCAAAGTTTTAATCATCATACTCTTTTTTGTCTTTTTGATGATAATTAGCTTTTAAATTTTGAAGAAGCTTCACAAGATAAAAAATGAAAGAAAGCAATGGATGATGAAATAAAGGCCATAAAGAAGAATGATACTTGGGAACTTTCTACTCTTCCAAGTTGAAAGAAAGCGGTAGGTGTCAAATGAGTGTTCAAGATAAAAAGAAATGAAAAAGGAGAAGTAGAGAGACATTAAGTGAGATTAGTTGTAGAAGGCTATTCTCAAAGAAAATATATTGATTATGATGAAGTATTTGCCCATGTTGCTCGCGTGGAAACCATCAAGTTGTTAATTGTACAAGCTACTCTAAATGAATAGAAGACCTTTCAGATGAATGTCAAATCAGCATTCTTAAATGGATATCTCGAAAAGGAAGTCTACTTAGAGAAAACTCTTGGTTATACTGTAAGAGGTCGAGAAGATAAAGTTGTAAAGTTGAAGAAGGCGTTATACGGATTGAAACAAGCGCCAAGAATGTGGAATAGTAGAATCAACAAATATTTTCTTGACAATGGGTATTTGAGATGCCCTCATGAACACTCTCTTTACATTATGACTAATGATCATGAAACATTTTGTTTGTTTTCGTGTATGTAGATGACTTGATTTTTACAAGAAATTGTCCAAGAATGTTTAAGGATCTTAGGAAGGCAATAACCCAAGAATTCAAAATGATAGATATTGGGCTTATGTCATATTATCTTGAGATTGAGGTGAAGAAGTCAGAGGAAGGTACTTTATTTCTCAAGAAAGGTATGCTAAAGAAATTCTTTAGAAATTTAAAATGCTCAATTCTAAGCTTGTCGCAACTCTAATGGAACTGGGACAAAGTTGGTTTATATAAATTCCTATAACTACACACTTGAAAGTGGCAAAGAGAACTCTACGTTGTTAAGGTACGCTTGATTATGAATTATTTTATAAATAAGCTAAAATATTCAAGCTTGAAGATTATAGTGATATTGATTGGGCTGGAAATAATGATCAAAACGTACAAGTGGATTTGTGTTCTTTGTTGGTAATACATCTTTTTACTTGGGTTATAAGAAGCAGCCTATTGTAACATTATCTACACATGAGACAAAATATATTGTTGCATCATCATGTGTTTGCCATGCAGTTTGAGTGAGAAATTTGATTAATACAATTGGGATTTTGCAAGAGGAAGCAACTGTTATCCATGTAGATAACAAGTCCAAAATTGGTCGGGCCAAGAATCCGGTGTTCCATGATCATAGTAAGCATATATTGACACGATATTTTATTTAATTAGAGATTGCATTTCAAGAAAGAAGATTCATGTTGAATATGCGAAGATAAATGATCAAATTAGAGATATCTTCATGAAGCCACTCAAAGTGGATGTAAGGACCCGACTTTCTAAAATAGTTCTAACATGGAATCCTTACTATCATGCATGAATTTAAACTATCATAATAGAAATAAACCGTTTAACCAAATCAAATAACCGTCTCAAATAATTTTGACAAATATAAATTAGCCTTTGGTCAGTGTTTTTGCAAATAATAAAAACAATAAAAAACATATCCAACGACTACTCTTTAAATTCAAGTAACAAGCAGGAAAAAAATAACTAATAAAAACAACGACTATACAGTGGTTTCCCATATTATCCTGACAGCTCCTCTCTAGCTAGCCATCCTGATATAGTCTATGCTTACCTGATGAAAAATCATAATAAGGATAAGTATAAATATACCCAGTAAAAATTCCACACCGGGGGTACATTATTCAGAGTCTAGTTACACCAACAAGTAAACACATGCTCAACCAATCTTGAACACAACGCAGCATTAACTGGGTCATGAGATACGTTACACAACCTGATCGAAGACACGCTCATGTCTCCCTTGTGAGGCTCTTAGTGCACTCACTCAAGTATTGCTGGCAGACGAAACACGTCCATAGCTTGAGAAGCATGCTTATGCTTCCCTTGTGTGGCACCGAATGCGCTCACTCAAACTAATGGCTCTAGACTCACAACGAAAGTTGTACTGCCGTGTATGTCCCAGGGAGCCTTCTGTCCAGTGCCAGAGCGTGTAAGCATACACCGCATGCTACTGTAAATCAGACATTGTGTAGACCTGCACAAACTACTCTAGTTAAGGTCCATACATGCCTAAACTTAGACTCGAGAAGAATGTACATTGAACATAGCTGCCGTCGGTCCTCGACAACAGTTATGATAGCCCGTTCACACCCATCATCTGAAGCTAAAGACAAAATTGTAAACCCAAATCTTAACATCCGGTTGCACTCATCAACGTCCAAACCCAAACCTCTGCTTCTCTCACAGACATCGAAAAGTTGAAATCTTCACCCAACCCATACATCATTGTCATTTAATATTGAACGTCTGTATATTGTTCAGGAAAAGCTTCTAAATTTTTCAGTCTAAATGAAATCTCGTTTCAAAAATGGCTTTACAAAATTTTAGAAAACAAAATCAAATCAACAGTCTGGTTTAAATTGGATTTAAATAGTTGTTAGATGTTCTAACCATCTTTGATTGATGGTCAACAGAGTTTGAAAGAGTAGTTTCGACCTTAGAGATTCAGGTCAAGATGCTTAATTTAAATAACTTGTTTTTTTTTTTTTTAATTTTTTTTTAAAGAACTTTTTTCCTAGATTTTAGGCTCCATTTTACTTTGTCCATTTCTCATTCTCTCTAATCTCTGAATGAGTGAATAAATGCACCAACGTGGAACCATACAGGGATGATTGAATTTGGAAATTGATGATAGAAGAGGAGAATAAAGGAAGCTGAAGAAAAAGAAAAAATTGAATCATTTCGAGAAATGAAATATTTGTTTAGAATGAGTGTATTAGAGAAAAAAGGTTGGAATTTTTTTTTTTCTGAGATTCTTGTTTAGGAAAGAAGATGTTTATTTTAGATAAAATTTAATTTAAAGATTAATTTGAAATTTGATTTAAAAATTAATCTGAAATTTGATGAAATATTAGAGAGAAATTGAAAAGAAGTTGAGAAAGAGTTGCAAAAAGATTATGATGTACTAAAACCTAGCTAACAAGGAGTTTAGTTCATTCTCTTCCTCCCCTCCAAATCTAATCACAACTAAAAGAAAATGAATAGAATGTCGAAAAAAGATGGGAGTGGAGGCTATTAGCCACCACACAAATGGAATCTTAATACCATTCTTGCTAGAAAACGACATAGACTTTAATTATGATTATTGATTTAATTAAGCATCATTTACATCAGTTAGTTGATAGATAGTTAATAAGAGTAATTAGTTTAATTAATAATTAATTGGAAATTTAGTTTGTTAATCATATTTATTAGTTAGAAAGTTTTATAACTACCTAAATTTAATCCCACCAAGTTTATTAGTTTCATGTGCACTCATTTTATAATTATAAATTAGTGGTCTCGCTTTTTCATTAATTAAGCTTTTGATTCAAATTACAAATTGAGTGATACATTGCTTTTAGAAATTACTAAAAGATCAAAGTGTTGTTTTACCCTACTGGAGTTGTGCCGCCGGTGCCATTTTCGGTATCAGTTTCGTTTGGTTTCAGCTCCCCTGGTCGGAACTTTGTCGGTTTGTCTTCCCTTTGTGTAGATCTACTCAAATCTTAAAGAATTTGGCTTGGAATCAAGAATGGATAGATTTGAGGCTTTTGTTATTGTAGACTTCTTGGAGAAATGGGTCGAAGAAAAATTTCAAGATAGTGGAGAAGACTCTTCTGAATCTTGGATACTTCAATAGGTGTTTCATTTTCCTTTTCTTTTGATCTTGTATGGCTTGTGTAATTTTTGTTTATTTAATTTTATTGGAATCTTTAAATTTGTAATTGTTGTTATTGTTTTTTAGTTTTTGGAATATTCCTTGTAAATTTTCTAATAAAATTGTCTCACCTAGACTAATCCTTAGGTACTCATACACGTAGAATTTACGTACCGAACAATGTAAATCTCATGTTCATTTTTCTTCTTTTTTCACTATTTTTTCAGATTTTTGCTTGCTGATTTTTCAATTAAAAAGCATAAAATCAGATTTCAAATCCATTGTTCATGGTTTGGGTTTGGTATCTTAGATGTAAAATTGACATATTCTTTGTAACAATTCCATATACATTATATTAATTATATCAGTACTACTATACCAAACATAAGCCCAATGACTTCAATATTCTGACACCCCGCAAGTCGACACGCGAGTAGGCCTAAAGAGGTTGTCGGAGAATGCTTAATCTAGCCAAAGGAACTACATAAAATAAAATAACAAATAATCAGCAGTCTAAACTAATGAAGTATTAACAAAAAACAGAGCATGAACTAAACAATAGAATCAATCGTGTTTTCAACTCCAGAGATCAAATGCTTTCTGATTTTGCCTTCAGCGATTGCAAGAGACCACTATTTTTCTTTTTTTAAGAAAAAACAAAACTACGGCTAGTTGAAGATCTGAGAAGGAAATAAAGTGAAATGATTGTAGATATAGCCTAATAGTACAAAAAGTAGGCACGTGGGTTGGTTGTGGAAAATTAGAAACAAAAAGATTCAAGAAAAAGAAAAAAAAGCAATTTGAGCAAGGAGGAGACAAAAAAAAAGAAAAACTATTGTGAAAAGGAGAAATACGGTGATTTTTGTTTGTTTGGAAATTTTGGATGAGAAATGAGAGGTTGAGATAGATGGGGGAAGAAAAATTGAGGTTGATTTTGAAGGTGAAGCAAGATATCATTGATGGGGAATTGGATTGAAGGAGTAATATATGAGGATAGTTTGTGTTGATGCTGAAAACTGGTTCACAGATCAACAATAAATATTTGTTTTACCGAGGACAAGAAGTCTGTAAAATAAAAAAAACTTTAGAGACACCGGTATGGTGCGAGTCACAGGGCGTCAATGCCTAAGTCAATAAGAGCTTTTAGGAGAGTAATTTAGAGTACTTTTAGACTTAGAACATCTTACAAGGATTGTAAGCGTAGTTCAACTTAGCCTGAAATGGAGAATGCTACACCTTCTTATAGTAGTCGGTCGTGTTACCGTTGCGGTTCACTTAATGGTAGCTTAATGACCATCTGTTACTAGCGTCCACCATTAAGCCGACAATAAATACTGCGTAACTCCTGACTAGTACCGTAGGAAGTGTAACGATCATGATCTGGAGTTACTTGGACTCGGTCAATCTTTGCAGGTTCTCACCTTCATGGCTGACTCCTTGGGGGTGCGGCCTTCTCAGTGTAACTCCAAGATGTTGCACCCAACGGGTCCGACGTTCCTAAATGTTACTTAGACTTGGTCGACTCGTCCATAAGAGAGTCCTAACCTCCACGAATGACCCTCTTGAGGTTGACCAACTCGATCAATCTCCTTAGAGGTCGGGTTTGGTATTAGTCAATCCTTACGGGTCCTCACCTCCATGGCTCGCCCCTAAAGAGGGGTCATGACCCTCTCGACATAGCTTCTGGCCTATATCAGTGGATCTAGCAGTCACTTTGGACTCGGTCGACTCCTAGGGGAGAGTCCTAACCTTCATGACCCATCTTCAACTTCCTATCAAGTCTAAGTAACAATGGTCCTAGAGTAACAATGGTTCAAGTAACATGGACACTCGATCTAGGCCTAATTGTTGTAATCCCGACCATTGACACTTATCGATACGTACAATGGTCCTAGAGGTTACTTTGGACTCGGTCAATTTCTAGAGGAGAGTCTTAACCTCCACGATCGTCAAGGGATCTAGGCCTACTCGTTGTAACTCTTGGCCACTGCCACTTTACGATACAATGGTCCTAGAGGTTACTTTAGACTTGGTCGACTCCTGGAAGAGAGTCCTGACCTTCATTACATTTTCTAAGTAAGCCATCATTAGTTTTTCCTTCGCTTTGTACACACCTGATGCTTGGCTGATGATTAGCTGCGAGTCGCTCATGATGGTGAGATGTTTAGCCGCTATCACCATGGCTATTTGCAACCCAACGTTTGAGATCAATCTAATCCACCTTAGGATTCATGGCATTTTTAGAATTCTGCCACGTGTTAATAAAACGTGTGTTTAAATAGTCTCTTTTATTCAAACAATCTTCTTTCCATTCTTTAGCCAAGCTTTAGCTAAGCAACAATCAACAAATAACTAGAATAAAAATCAACAAATAACAGGAAGTTCACTTGAATGAAAGGTCGGCTAGATTAGGAATATGAACATCAGATTGCTACGACATTGAATGTTAAGGTAAGAAGTGAATTATTTTTATACTTCAACGACTGCCTCTCTTGAGAATCAATAATTTTACATTCAATTCAAGTCAACAACTAACATTTGTACAATGGTCATTTTTTACTCCTCGTCAAATAACAAGAGAAATATTCTAACCTATTGAATGTAATGCATATCTATTATATAATCTTTCTCTTTTAAGTAATCACATGATTAAAATACAAATGGTTTGTCTGACCAAATGTATTCAAATTGTTACAACGATGCATGACACAACATCTTCTAATTCAATGCTATCATAATCTGAAATGACATAAACCTAATTATACCGAGATAGTCTAGTTTATCATCATTATAGAAACGACCGATTCAACAATAGCAACAAAATATGTGATCAAGATAAAATAGAAAATTAACTTGCATTTGCATTTGCAGATTGCGATTGGAAATCAAGCCAACAGAATTATAAACAAATATAAAATAAAAAATTAACTTGCATTTGCAGATCGCGATCCAAAATCAAGCCAACACAATTCTAAAACGAAACAACACTTGAATTAATTAGACAAAATGCAACAAATAAAATGTTTAAACACTTTACAAGCCAAAAGTTCAATTGAAATGTAAACAGAAGTCAACGAATAACTAATGGAAAGTAAAAGATAGGATTAGGAAGATCAGAATACACCAGTTCATCTCAGAAATCACTCATAGAAACTTGACACGTATTTAGTGAAATGCACCCCCTAAACAACCATATTTCGTCGACTCAATTCTTCTTCCTTCTTTAGTATATGTCTTCATTGACATGAGACTTCTATTATCTGCTTAAGCATAGAAAAATTTCAACACAATTTATCTGATTAGAATATGATTAATCACACATTCATACACAAAAATCAAATAATTTTTGAAAAGTCATATTTTATAAAAAAATTGCTTCTTCACATAAATGCATATAAAACACGATGTTGTAGCAATTAAACTTTCTAATATCTTTTATTTTATGACTACATTTTTTCTAAAAAATCATTTGAGGTTAGCATTTAACTCTCGTTTTTAGAGTTATTATCAGCTATTAATGCCATATGCGCATTCAAAGTAGTTAATCCATAAAGCTCAATTTTACCTCAGGTTGTGTTTCTTTCCTTAGAATATCCTAACTAACAACTCTTTTGTGAAATCATTTCTAAAATTTTGTGGTCTTAATTATATGTTATTTATAATAATATTCCATTTTCTTATGCATTAATAACTAACTTGAATTTTATTGTATTCCATAATAAAAATGCTCAGCTAAACACAAAAAGGTATTTCATTATGTGTGCATTTTCTTAACAATCCCTTTAAATCGCTTTCAAGCAACGGTTATTGATTTACCATATTTTTGTTCTAAGTTCATGATTTCATTTCTAATTTTACATTTCTAGTAGGTGGGAAAAAATTATTAAAAATTTGTTGGCTAAGATATTCCATGAATCTATATATAAAAAATTAATGTATCCAACAAAGCACTAGCTTACTCAAAAAATAAACAGTCTTAAATCGTCTCTAGACACATCAAAGATTTTAAATGAAGAACAAATATTCATAAAAGCACAAAGAGGTTAGTGAAGGCCTTCCATAGCTATTACGTGGAATTGGTCTATTGTTTAAAGATTATGGAACATAACTAGTTTAAGTTAAAGAGCTCTAGCTCGAGTATCAGGTCATCTGATTTCTCTTTGAAGTTATTCCATGTCTAAGTTCGTATACGTTCTAATAGCTCTTCCTTATCGTTTGCTTTTAAGATAGAATTAACATTTAGCTCCAACATATCTTGGTTTCCACCTTGTAACTTTGGTTTATTAACTTCTATATTCTTAACATTAGCATCATGAAAGGGTCAAATGTTCATACCTGTATTCAATGTTGTCATCATTATCCTTTTCTCGTAGTTTCGACACAATATATGTTATACTTCTTGATCTTTTGGTTCATGCACTAATGTTTTACCAAAAAGTATAAGTTTAGCCTTGAAAAATTTTAAGTTTTACTCTAAAAAAAAAAAAATCAAACTATAACTAATATTTCATTCCCCAACAACAACGTCAAAACATGTTATCGCGATAGAAAATTAAATAAAATTATGATTACACAAACCAAAAATGATAAGTAATTACAATGATTTCCACGAGGACTTATTGATTAATTTCGATTTTTTCAATTGAATTTAGAGTCAAGTTGCAAAAACCTAAAGGAAATAGTTTGAGATTTTATTTTAGGTCAAAAGATAAATGCAAGCAAAATATTGAATAAATAATCAAGTAAAATATTTTTAATAAAATAAAGCATTTTCTAAGGATGATAATGAATAGGGTCGAATTAAGGAGTCTATCTTATATGTGTGCATACCAGATTCTTATGATTTGTGGTGAGAAGTGAGTTATTTTTACTTATGTCCAAAGGTTTGCTCTCATACATCATTCAACAAAGAATTAATTAATTATTATTAACTTTTCCTAGGCTATAAGTTCAAATATTAAAACACTAGTGTAGTGACTATGTCTAGTCTCCTCATAGATTGCAAGTAGCTCTTGAAACAGACCTAATGAGCATATGATTGCGTTTTCACTTTATTCATCTCTCAAGAGTGAAAGTAATACAAATATTATGTTTGGGATCATTCTATAATTAAATGTTAATTTAACTTCACATGAATGATATAACTTAACATATGGGTGATATTTATGTAAGAAAAACTCTGGTACCTCTAATTATCTTCTCATTCTAGTGCGATTCTAGTGCTAAACTTATCGATTATAGTTTTTGATGCCGAAATATGGTCAACGGTCTATCCACAGTACGATTTATTTAGCTGAAGACGAAAGGGCCTGCAAAAAAAATGGATTTAGGGCACACCGGTGTGGTGTGAGCCACATGGCCTCCGATGCCTAAGTCAGAAACGGATTTAAGGGAATAATTAAGAAATACTAAGAGATAGCTCAAGGTACTTAGCTTAGGAACCCTCAAAGGGAAGAATGAACTGACTTTTATAGCCGCCGACCTTATAACCGTTGCGGCTCACTTATGGCGATGTAACGGTCGGCCGTTTAGAAACGTCCGTCATTAAGCCGGGTATGAATATTGGGATAACTCTTGGCCGTTACCCTTTAGAGGTGTAACAGTTTTGATTCTGGACTCGGTCGACTCTTCGGAGAGTCCTGACCTCCA
>JBBMEG010047948.1:4602-17471 GCA_037832605.1 Cyclanthera cordifolia
TATTTATTCTTTTACAATCAATATTTGGATCTCTATAATCATTTTATACACTTTAAACTTATGTAATAATCTTTTCAAATAAATAAGGATTCATTTTATAATAATCTTCCAACACAAATAAACATTCACATAATTATTTTTTGTATTCTCATTTTCTTTATAATCGCTTCTCTTATTTTAGAATTTCCACTGCAATTTCAAATATATGCATTTAGACTACGAAAAGACGTGATCTAAGCTGCAATCTCTCTCTATTTTGAATATGTGGGGTTAAATCATATATGTTAATAATAACGTAGCTTGAAATAACAAACATCCACATTGATATATTATAAAACTCAAACCGATAGTTTGATGTAAATTTAGTTGTATGCACTAATACTTCTAATATCTTTGTTTTTTTGTCATTATCTAAAAAATCTTGTATCAACAGAGGTGTTGTCATAACTTAATAATGTGAGACTTTTGAGATAGAGGAATTGGTCGACTCATCAAGCTCATGACTTCAAGACTACACATTCGAATATAATCTAGTCCCCATAATCAATCGATGTTAATTGATATAATTAAATTTACTCCAACCTATAAGCTTAAACTCTTACATTGATTGGTAGTTTACATAACTCAACATAATATCAGATCACAAGGTTTGAAATTCGAGGAAAAGTGTTATATCACTATAAGTTTAAGTTTTTAGGATTGATTGGAAATTTATATAATTCAAACGTTTTAATTTTTATTTTTTTTAATTTTTTTTAATTTTTTATTTTTACATGTAACATCAATATTTTCATTATCTATAATTTGTTTGAACTTGAAAAAAAAAAAAAAAAAAATCAACGTGCTTTATAATATATAATGTATTTTTTTTAATGGGCTCCATAAGTGACATAAGCGATTAAAAAATATTATATATTGTGGCCAAGCATGTGCTACTCTCTTCTTCGTCTGTTTTTTCTTTTTTTTCTTTTTTTTTTTAATTTGATTTTATATATATATATATATATATATTTTTTTTTTTTTTAATTTGATTGTTTTTATATTTTATTTTCTAATTTTATTGTTTGGGAATAAAAGGTTTCGTTTCCCAATTTTCATCTGTATTTCATATATTAATTATTTTCCAAATATTTCATATTTACAACATTTTAAGCACACAGCATGTTTTATTTATCAAAGTATTTCTGGCTAGATCCTATTTGTCACCATCTCCCACATTTTATTCATATTTTTAATTTATTCATAAACTTTTATGTTCATATATATCAATAAAAGTTACCAAATCATTAAATAGGATTGATTATTAAATCAATAAATAATTTAAAAAGGTAATTTTCTACTAACCCAGACATTATTTTTATTTAAATATGGTTTACAAATAATTTTTTTTATATATTTGTTTGCAAGTAAACTTTACAATTTAATTTTAAAATAAAACAAACAAATAATTTACAAATTAGGTAAAGATTTCAATCATATAATACAAGTTTTGGACTTCCTATGCTTCTTATAACTATTTTTTAAAAGTATTTATATACCATTTTGTGTGAACACTTTAAATATTTTTACCAAACAAATTAATATTCAATCTTGTAATTAAAATTTGATTCTAAAAAAAAAAAAAAAAAAATCTATAGTCAACTTTTTCCTTTTGAATATCATTCAAATTGATTTGAAATAACGCTTTGAAATTTAAAATTTGAATCGATATACATTCGAATGTACTCAACAAATGAATAACCTTTTTCTTTTTAGCATATGCTTTTAAGATTGAGGAGAATTTGTATATTTCTTAATTAATAATTTTTGTGATATGAGGTAGGACAAAAAATTTCAAGAGGTGTTCGAGAAAGAACTCTCTAGAAGAGAATAGTTTGGAATTAATATAGTAGAGTATAATTTTAGTTTTTATATTTTTACAGTTTGTTTTATTTTAATTCACCCATGTACATAATTTAATTAAATATTTTTAATATAATTTTAAATTAATCTATATAAAGATTTGAAATTAGTTTTTGAAAAATTATTTAGTGATAATAATAATCATTTTAATAAGAGAATATAATGTGTTTGTATGTCAAAATATTTATAAAGAAAAAGTTAATGTAAGACATTATGTCGAAAAATGGTCAACTAAGATCAACGGTACAATTTGTTTACCGAGGACGAGAAGCTTGTAAAGAAGAATAAATTTAGGCACACTAGTGTAGTGTGAGCCACATGGCCTCCGATGCCTAAGTCATTAAACGGATTAAGGAGAGTGTTTAGAGAGAGCTTGAGAGCCTCGGATTAGCTTACCGCTTGATTTGACTCAATTTGAGCTCCGAAGAGATGTTAATTGTTCTTACTTTTATAGGGTAGTTTGATTGATTCAGCTCATTAATTGCAACTTAATGATCAGATGTTTGTAACAGCTGTCATTTAAGTCGGGCATTAACACCAGCGTGACCGCTGACGGTTACACTTGAGAGATGTAACGGTCTTATCTCGGGGGTTACTTGGACTCGGCCAACCTTTGCAGGTCCTCACATCCAAGGGCGACCACTATTAAGGGTGTGGGCCTTCTCGATGTAACTCTAGGGACGTTACCCCTTAAGGGTGCAACAACCTAGGATGTTACTTGGACTCGGTCGACTCTTAGAGAAGCTCTGACCTCCACGGCTTTCCACCTTTGGGGGTGTTCGCCTTCGACCGTCCCATCGGGGATGAGATTTTGACATGGTCCGACCTCAAGGGGCCTAGTTCCCACGGCTGACCCCCTAGAGAGTGGTCAGACTTCTCAGCGTGATTCCAATCGTTATCGACGTTGTTCACTCGTCACTTTATACTGGGTCTGGATTCCCTCGGCCGATCCGCTAAGGGGGGGGGGGGGGGGGGTCAGACTTTCTTTGGTCCTGAGCTCGGCCTTGAGCTTGGCCTCAAGTTGGGCCTTGAGCACGACCCCGAGTCTCAATGAAGAGAAATATTTGATGCAATGAAGAGAAATATTTGGCGCAATCATCATATGAAAGTGTAGATGTTTTAGAACAATAATAGATTATTTTGATTGATTTTTTAAAAAATCAAAATATATCAATTCGATTTTGGTTCTTGAGGTAAGAATTAATAAAAAATCGAATCAAACCGAATATTTAAATGGTAAGAAAAAAAATGTTGGTATTTAAATTGGTTATTTAAATTTGATGGAAGAACCAATCTAAATTTGAAAATCTGAAGCAAAAATATTGTAAATATTGTGATACTGATGAAAAGTAACATTTTTTGTAAGTAAAATGAAAGTAATTAGAGTAAAACTAAAAATCAAATTGAAAATGATATAAAAAAATTGAAAATTAAAGAATTTTTTTTATCGAAAATCAAATTGAAAATCGAATCAAAACAAAATCAAATCAATGGTCTTGTCTTTTAATGTACATCGGTTCAAACCCTATTATTGAAAAATGGAGATTTTGATTTGGTTATCGATTTGACAAAAAATTAACAAAAACTGAACATAAATCACGACTACTGAAAGTTAAAAAGAAAAAAAAAAGTCATTTTGATTTGTATTTAAGGGAACGTTTGGAATGAATATTTAATAAGTATTTAGAATGAATACTCCAAAAAAATAGCACTCAAATACGAGTTTTTTACTGTAATCATTAGTTTTAAATACTTAAAATAAATCTTCACTCTAAATATTAATTTTAAATACTCTTCAAAACTAAATCCAAACACGTATTTGATTAGAATCATTATTAATCATTATTTTTAAATATTCAAAATAAATTGTCTTTTCTGTTTTTTTTTTTATTATTTATTTTGAATTATTTAAAAGATTTCAATTTGTAACCATCTTGGAGAATGTTGAGCAATAATAAAATCTTTTTAAAAAATATTGAAATATTTGATCTTGAAATTATAGCAAAAAGTATTTGTTTTGAAAATTTATGATGTTTTACTTATTTTTATAGTTTTTAAACTACTAGTAGTGCATACTATGTACATACATTGCTCATATATCCAAATTAATGCAAGAGTACGAAAATTGCATTGAGAGACAAAAAGAAGTGGAAACGATACTTGACATAAGAAATTTTCCATGATTGAATATTGAGAATACAAAATGTCTCTCCGCAAGAATTGAAAATAGGGTACGAGATTTCAAACCCACCATCGCACAAGAAGAGAGAGCTTTGACCCCGTTTGATTGTCGGTGTCCCTGTCGCCATCGACATATCATGCTCATCCTTCTTCTTTAGTCACACAATGGTGTTTTCCTTTCATTGTTGCCAAATTTAACCCTTGGTTAGACAAGGACATGTCAAAAGGTTCAATTTCATCTTTCATTTTGAGGTTTGAAATAGAATCCCTAATTTCACTATAAGAATGAATGTTTAAAGCGACAGAACTTTCTGTCGCCTTAAGCATGAAATTTTGCCTCCGACGTTTTATCCTCGTCGCCTTAGCCTAAAGCGATACACAAAGTCTTCTGTTGCATTTTGGTTCTCATCGGCCACAGAAGCTTGATTATCGCTTCAGGGGTGACATAAGGCGACAAAGATTTTTTTTCTGTCGCCTTATATACCTAAGGCGATAGAGCTCTTCCGTTACCTTAGGTTTTTTTTTTTTTTTTTTTTTTAATGAATTAGTTTGTGATTGTGTTTTTTAATTGAAAATTGAACTTCAAAATCCAAACAGATAAACACATAAATAGAATAGACATTTAACATTGTCATAAATATCAAAATTGGATACAAATAAAGTGTTCCAAATGAAATATAAATAAAGTAATGTTTACAAAAAATCCTAAAAATGAAATGTAAATTAGTAATGTTTACAACTTTGAAAGCTCATGATAAACGAAAAGAAGGTAACACAACTGAAATGAACTACGGGTTGGATACACTTTAACCAACAATAAGCAAGAATGATAAAAATGTTAGAAGCTTCAATAGAAAAATCTGAAAAATCGACAACACAACATAAACTTAAATATTTTATAGAAATTTCGGCAGCATGACATTGTAGTTTTAATTTACCCAAAAATTTTAAACCTGCAAAAACATATAATTCAAAATAGTGGCTATCTTTACTGCAGGATAGCCAAAAAAAATTTAAACAAGTTTAATTTCTAAAGATTAATAATGAGTATATTAGAACTTTACCTTTCTACTTAGATGACGAGTCATCGTCGTCAACCCTCTTTAAAATCTTGGCTAGTTGGGCCTCAAGAATTGCTTTTGTTTCACTCATCCTTGCTTATTGGTTTATCATCCTAGATAGTGCTTCAGTCATTTGAGTCATTTATTCACGTAGCTCTATGTTTTCAGCAATTACCTCTGTCATTCTCTCGGCCATCTCACGTTGTGTTGAGACAGCAGAACCCTTTGAAACTGAAGAGGAAGATCTTCCTCTTCTTTCCGATGGAAAATAGGCAGTGCTCTGAATTCCATCTTTGCGCCTGCCTAGCACTTGTTCACATATTTCTTCCTAGGTAAGAGACGTTCCAGCTACATTTGATTCATTCCCTCAATTTTATCTTCTCTTGTATAAATAGAAACATAAAATTATATATTAACTAAAACATAAAATTAAATTATGTTAAGAAGATAATTAACTTACATATGACTCATTTGCTTGTTCGCTAATTCAACGACCTTCAAATTCATTATCGTGTACTTTATAATGCATTGCTCTGAATACTTCGATTGGACCCATCTTTTCTTCTCCCTCTGCCATTTTCTACATTCATAAACATAATAAAATAATTTCATAATTATCGCTTAGGAAATACATTAATGGAAATGAAATAAATAAAGACATACATCTTGTTGATTGTTGGGTGTGATGACTGTAAGGTAATTCTGCCGGTGCTTTCTTTCCTCCCTCAGGTTTTACCTGCCATTCCTCTGACGCCCATCGATTGCACATATACTATCAATCTCTGATGTCAATGACCTTATGGCATGGACTTGGCGTCGACCCTCTTGGGGTCGAGACCTCTATTTGGCCGACACTGGAGGTCGGCGTTGGCTTATTTGTCCACTGGGTGAGCCACAACCTCTTCCGAGTCTTTCAGGATATTTTAGACTACAACCATTATCATGTCTTCTTTAGATATATGATATTCTAATTTAAATAATATTTATAATTATATGTATTTATATTTTTATAAGAATATATTTTCTCTTTCATTGTTCAATTATCAAATTTAACTAGTTTAATTTAAATTATAAATGAAACGAAGCGGATTTCCTTTTTCTTAATTAAAGACATTTCTACAAAAATTATATTTTGAAATTTGCAACTTGAATTCTAATGACAATGTTGTTGATACATTATATTTTGAATGCAACCATTTAAGTACTTAGTTTAAATAAATTACAATTAATCAATAATGGACAATTAATTTAATTAATAATTTTTTTTTATTAATGCCTTTGTATTTGAGTTTATCAAACACAAACTTGTGCATATTTTTTCTTTCTTTCTCGTCTATTCTGTTGAAGACAAACGCATGGTAAGGATACTTTGGTCTTTGTATTACATTGCATGGTTATATTTAGTCATATATTACTACCTCACATGTTAAGAATTATGACGATATAGAATATCTTTTCTCGTTATCTATTGCGTATACATATCATATAACTATTGTATTTTCATTTTGTCTCCTCCAATTTAATGTAATGTTTTTTCTTTTGTTTTTTTTTTTTATTAACATAATTAAAAGGTGGTGGGTAAAAGAAGATATTTTTTTTCCTTTTAGTAAAAATTTAGACAAGATTATTTGTTAATTGTGTTTCAATTATTTCAAGGCTATATATATTTAAAATATTTACATTATATATTCTTTTAAATTTTAATAATTTATTTAAATTAAAAAAAAAGGGGAACGATGAATGAATTATGAATTAAAAATTAACTGATATTGGAATGTAAAATAATAGGTGGACAAATTATTTGGTTGTTTGGACTCTAATAATATGTAGCATAAAAACAATCAAATTATTTATTATTATTATTATTTTTTTTTTGAAAAAGGAAAATGATTGCTTCGTCTTTTTCTCAAAGAAAATGCAATTCTATCTCTATTGGAATTGACAGCAGTACCTTTGCTGTTCTCATGCCGGAAATAATCGCATGCAGGACTACAGAGCCCCATGTCCAATCACACCCTAAACCCATTTTACTTTTTATATTTATATATATATATATATATATATTAGTAAAGGGTAAATTAATAATTTTGATTTTAGGATTTAGTAAATGTTAGAGTTTAATCAGATGATTTGAAAATTTAGATTTTAATTTTTATGATTTGTAAAAATATACAATTTACTATTTATGGTTTAGAGAAATATAGAATTTAATCATTATGTTTAAAGAAATAGAATTCAGTCTTTTATGATTTTGATAAAATCTAAAAAATAGTTCATGTTATTCGTAAATTGTAGGTGAATTAAGTATGTAAATGTGATATATGAATTTTGTATTTTTTTCAAGTAATTACTTATATATCTCACACTCTCATCATTAAATTCAAAAAATAATTAATTTCTACGTATTTTATTAACCAAACATCACGAACGACGGACTATTTTTTAGATTTTATCGAACCTTATGATTAATTTTAATTTTTCAAATCACAAAAATTAAATTGTCATTACTTTTTGAAGAACTTCCCATGGTGCGGAAATTAAAACACAATAAGATGTATTTGTATGATGAGAGAAAAATGAGAAAAAAAATGATTTTGATCACCAAAATTAAATAAATGAAAGTCAAATACAAATTTCAAGATCAAATTAGTGATTATGATATTTAACTAGATTACCACAAAATAATGAAACTAACGGGCAACCCTTCCTAATAACACTTAGAATAAATGTTTCTGTCTCTTTTATTCAAATTATCTCATTGCTAGAATTTTTTTTTATTTGATTTAATCTGCATGTTAGTTTATGTTAATGCCGAATAATGGTCAACTGAAATCAACGGTAGAGATTTATTACCAAGAACGAATTTGCCTGCAAATCAACGAAAATTAGGCACAACGGTGTGGTGTGAGCCACAAAGCCTCTGATGCCTAAGTCAGTAATGTATTTTAGGAGGGTTTACAGAGAGCTTGAGAGATTAGGATTAGCTTACAAGGATTATGAGCATATTTCAGCTTAACCCAGCTTGGATTCAAATGGAGAATGACTTGACATTTTATAGCAATTAGACTCGTAACCGTTGCAGCTCACTTAATGGTCAGTCGTTTGTAACGTTACCATTAAGCCGGGAATGAATACTGACGTAACCCCTCACTGTTACACTTGAGAGTTGTAACGGTCTTGTCTGAAGGGTTACTTGGACTCGGCCAACCCTTGCAGGTTCTCACCTTCACGGCTGACCCCTTAAGGGTGTGGGCCTTCTTGGTGTAACTCTAGGACATTACCTCTTAAAGGTGCAACGACTTAGGATGTTACTTGGACTCGGCCGGCTCTTAGAGATGTCCTGACCTCCACGGCTTTCCCCTTTTTAGTGTGGTGTTCACTTTTGATCATTCCCTCAATGATCGGCTTTGGACTCGATCTGTCAATCATGACCTCTATGGATTGCCCCCTCCAGGGGTGTTCACCTTCGGTGTAACTCCTGGTCGTTATCAGTGGATCCAGTTGTCACTTTGACTGGAGGCTCTTAGGGGAGCCCTAACCTCCACGGCTTTCCCCCTCAGGGGGTGTTCGCCTTTGGCCGTCCCCTCGAGGATCAGTTTTGGACTCTGTCACTAATGACCTCCACGGCTTATCTCCTCAAGGGAGGTGTTCACCTTCGGTGTAACTCCTAGCCGTTATCAGCGGATCGAGTCGTCACTTGGACTCAGTCGACTCCCAGGGGAGTCTAACCTCCACGACTTTCCCTCTATGGGGTGTTCGCCTTCTTTAGCCGATCCTGAGAGAGTCGAGGCTGCAAGGGCCGACCCCTAGAGGAGTCAGACTTACTTGGTCGACCTTTTGAAGGTTGTGGCCACCCTTTGGCTGACCCCTAAAGGGTCGGGATGAACTTGGCCGACCTCCGGGGGGTCGGCATGGGCTTGGCTGACCCACTGGGGGTTGTGTTCACGATAATAAATAGTGTTATAACATGATCTACCTTAACAAATGTAAATATAATCATTCTTCAGTATATAACGAATACATATAAATGTCATCAACTATTCATTCATGATTATGATCTTCTACATGAAGTGTCTATGATAGAACTCTTACAATTTTTCTATGACATGTAACACTATGATTAGAGTCATGTATCAAACTCTCATTATGATGAATTAAAGTCATTTAAAAATAATATATAAATTAAAATCCTTATATGTGGCTTTTAAGTGTTTTAAAATCTTAAAAAACAAATTTCTTAGCATATAAAAATATTATTATTGGATTTAAAAATTTTACCAATTTTAAATAATTGAAATCAAATGGACAAAAAAAGAGAATGGCACCCATCTAAAATCAATTAGCTAGGTTAAAATGTCAAATAAAGAATTGTGTAAATATGTGTCACTGTTTAATATAAAAGAGATAAGGCAAGAGTTGTGGTGGTCAATTTAAAAGAAAAGTGGGCTATTTCCAACCACAAATAATTTAGTCTTATAAAGTTTTTTTTTTTTTTTTTTTTTTTTTTTTTTTTTGGTTGACATAGGCTTATAAAGTTCAATCATTGAAAGAAATTATGAAAACTTTGAAATTGTTTAAGAAATATTATTATTATTATTATTATTATTTTTCAGTAGAAGTTGGGGACTAGAACAAAGTCTACAAAAACAGTATTATAAAAACTCAAAATAACTGATTGAGTAGATGTTAATCCATCATTAATGGCATCGAGCATTTCACAACATTATTTTTATTTTATTGTCATAAATATCATTTCATGAACAATTCAAAACCCATACATTTCTCTTGTTCATTTTCTTTTTCTTCTTTTAGTTATGTTAACTCATCTATAAATGGATTAGCTTGTTCTGATAAGTTTTTTTTTTTTTTTTATATTATGATTACTTTTTTTATTTCTTTTCATAATATTCAGATTTTCTATGAATAAAATAATATTTTACTGAATTTTCTGTCATCAAATATTGTAGGGTTGAAGGATATATCAAATTATATTTTTAGAATAGTCGAGATACGCATAACTTGTTATGAATATAAAGAAATTAAAATCTGAGCAAAAAAAAAATAACACATAAATTAGAATTTTGAGAAATATATTGTTTGTTTTTTTAATTAACTACCATAAATATTTTGAATGTCTCAACGGTTCTAATAGATTATTATTAATTTCAAAATAATCATGTTTGAAAAGTTATAATGAGTTTAAACTAGCTATAACATTTAATTAGGTTTGTTTTGTATTTAAATTGTTGTTTTTGCTTTATTTTGTATGAACTCTATTTATCATTCGTTTATATTTCATTACGATGAATAGGAGTTTACATAATCAAAAGAATCACAAACATTCTATAAACGTTATCGTAAACCTATCATGACGTCTATGAAACACCGGCATATTAAAATATATAGTTTTAACTTTAATTTGAAATCTTTTATTAATTGTTTATGTCGAAAAATAGTCAACGGATATTCACAGTACAATTTGTATTACCGAGGACGAGAAGCAGCAGAAAAGAACAATTTTAGGACACACCGGTGTGGTGTGAGTCACATGGCCTCTGATGCTTAAGTCAGTAAGAGTTTAAGAGAATAATGTAGAGAACTTTTAGAACTTAGAATGGCTTAAGAAAACTTTGCGTAGTTTTGCTTAGGATTCACCTCCCATGAAATAGAGAATGATCTAACTTCTTATAGCAGTCGGTTTCGTAATCGCTGCAGTTCACTTATGGCCGGCTTAATGGCCCACCGTTAGAAACGTCCGTCATTAAGCGAGGAATGAATACCAGCATAACTCCTGAACGTTACTTTTTGGAGGTGTAACGACTTTGACTCAGGAGTTACTTGGACTCAGTCAACCTTTGCAGGTCCTCACCTACACGGCCGACCCCTTAGGGGTGCAACCCTCTCGTTGTAACACTAGGACGCTATGAGGGTGCAACGTCTACAAGCGTTACTTGGACTTGGTCGACTCGTCCACAGGAGAGTCGACCTAACCTCCACGACCAATTCACTCGGGCTTGCCTACTCGACCGACCTCCTCAGAGATCGGCTTTGGACTCGGTCAACCTTACGGGTCCTTACATCCACGACCAACCCACTAGGGTTTGACCTACTCATTGTAATTGGGGAAGCCACAGGGTGCAGCGTCTCCATGTGTTACTTGGACTCGGTCGACTCCTGGGGGAGAGTCATAACCTCCACGACCAACTCACTCGAGCTGACCTACTCGTTGTAACCCTAGGATGCAACGGGGTGCAACTTCCCTAAATGTTACTTGGACTCGGTCAACTCGTCCACTAGAGAGTCCTAACCTCCATGACCAACCCACTCGAGCTGGCCTACTCGTTGTAACCCTATGAAGCCACGAGGTACAGTGTCCTTAAACGTTACTTGGACTCGGTCGACTCTAGGGGAGTCCTGACCTCCACGACCAACCCACTCGGGCTGGTTTACTCGGCGTAACTCCTGGCCGTTATTAGCGGATTTAGTCGTTACTTGGACTCGGTCAACTCTAGGCGATTCCTAACCTCCACGGCTTTCCCCCTAGGAGGTGTTCGCCTTCTTTTGCCGAACTAGGGAGGGTCGAGGCTGCAAGGGGCGATCCCTAGGGGGTCGATGCCTTCCTTGGCTGACCCCTAGAGGGGCCAGACTTACTTGGCTGACTCCCTGAGGTTGTGGCCTCCATTTGGCCGTCCTCCGGGGGGGTCGTGGCCTCCATTTGGCCGACCCCGAGGGATCAGCGTTGGCTTGGCCGACCCCTAGGTGCGATCCCTACCTTGTCTGAGTATTTCGAGATATTTTTGACTAATAACAAATATGAAATTTTTTAATCAAACAATCAGAAGTTGGTAAAAAGAAAAAGATCATTATAGTCTTTTTTTTTTTTTTTTTTTTTTTTGACAGCAATTATAACATATAATTAAGTAATTATTAATAGTAAATAAAAAATATATATTCAACATCTATTATAATACTAAAGAAATACATAACTAAATAAATTAGTATATTAAGTAAGATAAACGGACACAAAAATTAAAATGAACGGCCAATTATAATCTTCGACCAGACAAATATCAATTAGATTATTGTTATAATTTTGTTTGATTTAAACTTTAAATATAACACCTTATCAAATGTTAGTTTGTTTAATTGAATTAAAATGTGTTTAGGTTAATTAAATACATTTTAAATTAAAATTAATGAAAAGAATCATTAATTAATTAAGGAATTAGTTGTCATTAGTTTTATAACTAATTAAAGATTTAATTAGGTGTATTCTTGTTTATTAAATCCATGTGAACCCGTTGTTTAAACTTTATAAATATAGAATTGGTTCATTGATTTGGAATGAAACTTTTGATGATTTACAATTTGAAAATTAAATAGAGCGAATCATTTCAATTGAAGTTTTGATAAATACACAAGAAAAAAAAGAAAAAACGTTGAAGATTCGCTTAAAGAAGCAGTAGTCTAACCAAACACTTGAATTTTGAAGCAGTGGTTTGGCTGCTGCTATTTTCTCATCTCAATAATTTTCCACTTGTCTTTAACATCCACACACATTTTTAAGGCAATGCACTATTGGGAAGTGTGACAAGTTGACACATTACCACTTGGAATTAAATTAATTTATCTCATGCATCTAAAGGACTGACATTTATAATCTCTTTCATTATAAGGTGGTTTTATTTTATTTTTGGTTAAAATATATATATATATATATATATA
>JBBMEG010048028.1:3275-14473 GCA_037832605.1 Cyclanthera cordifolia
TTGTAAAATCTCTTTGTACTGGTGCCCCACATATGTAGTAGGGTGAAGCTTCGATTCCTGGGTATTAAAAAAGAGAACATATTGAGTTTCAAGAACAAGTAGCTCTGGGGGAACTTATTTCCTCTTCCCATTTTCTATTTATTTCTGAGATGAGTACTATGTTTTTGTGCAGATAAGTTGTGCTTTAAGAGGATAAATGGCAACCATCGCGGATATAGGAGTTGGGGCAGCCATTAATATTCTTAGTGCTCTTGCTTTCTTTCTAGTATTCGCTTTACTTCGAATACAGCCGGTGAACGATAGGGTCTACTTTCCCAAATGGTACATTAAAGGCTTAAGAGGAAGTCCATTGTCCAGTGGTGCTATTGTAGGCAGACTTGTCAATTTGGATTTTAGATCATACTTGAAGTTTCTAAACTGGATGGTTGCAGCTTTGCACATGCCGGAACCCGAGCTAATTGATCACGCCGGGCTCGATTCTGCTGTTTACCTGAGGATTTACTTGTTAGGGTATTTTCATATCTTCTTTCTCAGTAGCTTGTACTTGTAGCATACCATGTGGATATTCCTGTGTTCGTTTACTTAGCTTTCTCAAGACACATGTTTTGGATATGGCAGTTGAAGAAATTTTCTATGACTGTTAAGAATTAAAGGGGTTGTTTATTTCGCTCTTTTATAGAGCTATATAAAACGAGTTTTTATAAAAAATTCTTTAAATATCTCATCCAATCAAGTTATTACTACAATTTCTTCTTCACAATCACTCAAATAACCCCTCATTTCTAATCACTCCACAATTATTCATCCAAACACCCCAAAGAGAGTAACCAGAAGCTTTCCGGTCTGATTTCATCAATATTTCTACCATGCTTATTTTTTTGAAATGTTACTGCCTGATTATTTGATATATTGTGAGAAAAAAGGGAGTTTGAATCCTTAAACACCATACCTAATCAACACTTCAACTTTATATGCTTGGGATTCAAACCTCTATACAATATGGCATTTGATTGAGCTATGCTCATTGTTGACACTTCAACTTGTATGTTACAAACAGGATAACTTTTCCTCTTCTCATTTTGTCATCGGTTTCGGTTTCTTATAATGTATCTTCTTTTTATACGTTACAGGAAGAAGTTATGCAGGCTGTTATAAAATTTTAGACTCAAATTTGTGTGTTATTTATTTTCTTTCCATTCATTAAAATTCTATCTTTTTCCTTGCCATTTTGTTGCAGGCTCAAAATTTTTGTGCCCATTGCATGTCTGGCCTTTGCAATCATGGTACCCGTTAACTGGACAAATGGAACATTAGAGCATTCTTCTTTGAATTACAGTGATATAGACAAGCTTTCCATTTCTAACATTCCTATTGGATCACGTAGGTAGGTTGCAGAAGTTTTTATTAAGAAACCTCTGGACATGCATGGTTTTTCGTTAGGTAAAATATTATTTTGGTCCCTCAACTTTCACCCTTATTCCATTTTGGTCCCTAAACTTTTAAAAGTCTAATTTTAGTCCCTGAATTTTGAGTTTTGTTCCATTTTAATCCTTGAACTTTCAAAAGTCCAATTTTAGTCCTTAAACTTTGAGGTTTGTTCCGTTTTCTGATCTCAGAACTTGAAAAAAAAAACTTAAAATTGGTCTTTGGATTTCCCTTTTTGTTTATTTTTCTTTTAGATAATTATCACCTTCTTCTATAAATTTTAAAACTGTCTTCACATATTATCTTTGATTGTATTAAAATTATTAACATTATTGAACTGATTTCGATTAATATTGACTTTAAATTTACACTATCGCGACTATTTATAAGTTTTTTTTTCTAAGTTTAGGGACTAAATTTGGACTTTTGAAAATTTAGGGACCAAAATGGAACAAAACTTAAAGTTCGTGGACTAAAATTGGACTTTTGATAGTTTAGGGACCAAAATGGAATAAAGTTGAAAGTTTAGGGACCAAAATGGTATTGTACCCATTTTCCTTCTAAGTTATCAGACAGCTAGTTCTCAGATTTTCAATTTCTTCATGATCAATGGATTACCTTTCATTACCAATTTGAAATTGAAATGAATTTTTCGAGTCAAACGAAAACATGATACCTGATGGCTCGAATCGCCCTTCGGTTCCCATCTCGAGCATTTTTTTTTGAATTGGAAACCCTTCGAAGACTTTCATAATGGAAGTAACAAATTGGGCTAGAAGAAAATGATTTATACAATAAGGGTGTGTTTTAGGGAAGGAGAATGAGAATGGTTATGGGAGGAGTGAGAATTAGGGGGAGAATGATTATTTGCGTTCGGGGTGAAGGGAATGATTAATTGTTTTTGGGTAAAGGGAATGAATAATGATAATGAGGAAAATAAGATGATGGATATGATGCGAGTGAAAAATAATGATTGGTAGAATAAAAAGTTAATATGAAAAGAATAGAAAATAGTTAGGAGGAGAATAAAAAAGTGATTTTGAGGAAACGTGATTATGGGAGGAATGATTCTCGATGGCACAAATACTGCGAATCATCCCCTTCCATTCTCCCCCTTTCTTAATAGTGGCCTAAACACACTCTAAGTTATTTTATGTGATAAGGGTAATAAGATAATCAGCATTGATGAATGAGCTGTAAGCTTCATAATTTCATCGCCTCGTTAGATCATTTAAGATGTTCTCAACTGTGCTGTTATTGTCACACTTATTGCAGATTTTGGACCCATTTGGTAATGGCTTATGTCTTTACGTTTTGGACTTGCTATGTGTTGAGAAAGGAGTATGAGAACGTTGCTTCATTGCGGCTGCATTTTCTTGCATCTGAAAATCGGCGTCCAGATCAGTTCACAGTAAGATCGACACTAAATCATCGATTATTATCATTATTATTATCCACATTTTGAGGTGGCCAAGCTATGAGAATCCATTTATTGTACTTGTTCAAAATATTGCATTTAAGTATGTTTTACTTTTTTACATACAAGTTACTAAGCTTGTTTAACTAGTCATTCACCTCATGGAATGTCAATGCCTTGCAGGATTTATCATATCCATAATTTTTTTAGTATTTTGGAATATGAAGAATGGGAAGGATTCCTTGATTTCTGACATCAACTGTATGATGCAGGTGATTGTAAGAAACGTACCTCCGGACCCAGATGAATCCATTAGCGAGCTTGTTGAACACTTTTTCTTGGTTAATCATCCTGACAATTATCTGACTCATCAGGTAAAGATCTTTTCACGATTGACTTTACCAAACAATAACTCAGCCGCATTAGTGTTGATTTAATGGTCAAGAGGTCACGGGTTCGAATCCCCTTACTCACGTGGTTGTAACCTCAAAAAAAGATGCCACTGATTTACTTCAATGTATGCATCTGTTAACATAAAAGCATGTATGTTTGTTCAATATAGATGTAAGATATTGGGAAAGGATAGCCAAAGCCAACATATGATTGAATATTTTACTTCCTTTATTTCTCCAAGTTCTAAAAAATTGTTTTTGAGTTATTGGTTTTGTCCTTTTCACAAATTGCACAGACATCTTCAGTTGAGGAATTGATTAGGGCTTGAGAGTTATGACACCTGCTGGACTTATTCTTATGCTTATGCAGATTGTTTATGATGCAAGCAAACTCTCTAAGTTGGTTGAAGAGAAGAAAAAAATGCAGAATTGGTTTGATTTCTACCAACTAAAATATTCTCGAAACCAGTCGAAGAGGGCCACTGTAAAGGTATTATGCTTTTGAAATGCTAAATTGGTAGTAGTTTGATATCATGCAACATGTTTTCAATTACTAACATCCTGTGAGCAGACTGGCTTTCTAGGTCTATGGGGCGATCAAGTCGATGCAATAGATTACTATTCGTCCAAAATTGAAAGCCTATCGAAAGAAGTGAGTTTCACAGTCTAACCTTTCGTAGGTATTCCTACAATTACATTGCATCGATCTCATTAAGATGTAACTTACATTATCCTCCAAATGGGTATGTCTAGATATCGGTGGAGGCGGATAAGACAGTGAATGATCCTAAATCAATCATGCCTGCAGCTTTTGTTTCTTTCAAATCTCGGTGGGGTGCTGCTGTTTGTGCACAAACTCAACAGTCAAGAAATCCAACTATTTGGTTAACAGAATGGGCTCCCGACGCTCGTGATGTATACTGGGATAACTTGGCGATTCCTTACGTTTCGTTGGCAATCCGGAGGCTTATTGCTGGAGTTGCCTTCTTCTTCCTTACCTTCTTTTTCATGATCCCCATTGCATTTGTTCAGTCCCTTGCAAACATTGAGAGTATTGAGAAAACTTTTCCCTTCCTCAAACCCTTTATTGAATTGTGAGTATATCCTTTCTCTTGACACTTTTTTCTTTAGTGCTTACAGGCAGTTCTCTATCTCTGAACATGTATCCTGCTAATTACAATGCAGGAAATCCATAAAGTTGGTTATCCAAGGTTTTCTTCCTGGAATCGCTTTGAAGATCTTCCTCGTCTTTCTTCCTTCAATACTGATGTTATTGTCTAAATTTGAAGGATTTATTAGTCGGTCGTCTTTGGAGAGAAGATCTGCCAGAAAATATTACATTTTCCTGTTTGTTAACGTGTTTCTCGGCAGTATAATTACGGGAACCGCATTCCAGCAACTTAATAGTTTCCTCCACCAGTCTGCAAATGAGTAAGCTATAACTGATATTCTACTATTCTTAAAATGTTCATGGTTGGTTGCCAATAATTTATTGATAAGTATGTGTTTGTGTGTGTTCTCATGGGATGGTGCAGTGGTTGAAGGCTTGGGTTTTAAAGGTGTGTTCTCCTTAAGGTTCCAAGTTCGAGACCCACTTGTGATATTAATTTTTTTGGACAGACATGTGGTTAACCTCGGGTATAATGGAGTGAGGCTAGTCTAGTGCATCACCTTGAATAGGCCAGGCTCATGTAGAAAGATGTTCTACGCACAAAAATAAGTTTAACTAACCCTAATGCAAGAAATCTCACGTTTAGCTTTTTTTTTTTTTGTTCTTTATTAATTGAAAAAAATAACATTTACCTACCAACACTTGAGAGTATTTATTTTTTAATATTCTCACTTCAACTTATCTCTTCTTTCCTCGCAAAAGAAGTCCGCGGTATTCTTGCAGCTTGCGCCTAAGCTTCAGTAGGCTATTGTGCTTTGGTGTCCACGAGCTTTTAAAAATATTGCTTTCAAGGATTTTCCGTAAACTAATTCGACTTTTCTGCAGGATTCCGAAGACAATTGGTGTCTCCATCCCCATGAAGGCAACTTTCTTTATTACCTTCATAATGGTTGACGGTTGGGCTGGAATTGCTGCTGAGATTCTGAGACTTAGGCCTTTGGTAATGTACCACCTTAAAAACTTCTTCTTGGTGAAAACCGAAAAGGATAGAGAAGAGGCCATGGATCCAGGAACTCTCGAGTTCAACACGGGCGAACCTCGAATTCAGCTTTATTTCTTACTTGGCCTCGTTTATGCTGTAGTGACGCCTCTTCTTCTTCCGTTCATCGTAATATTCTTTGGATTGGCATACGTCGTCTATCGTCATCAGGTAAAACTATTTTGCCTAACTTCTGCTCTGTAGTTGGCAAGCTTGATGATGAAGGAATTTTGAAAAAATTGTTGCCATGAATTTTGTTAACACTCTAGAACAAACCTCGTTCATATTGAGGCGCCATTTTTCGCTCGTTTTGACACCAGGCTACAATGAGTCACTTGCATTGTAGTTTATGTTTCTGGGATCTTAATTTCATGGAATTTTTCTTACATTGTAGATTATAAATGTGTACAATCAAGCATATGAAAGTGCAGCAGCATTTTGGCCCGATGTCCACGGGCGCATCATTGTCGCATTAGTCGTTTCACAGCTATTATTAATGGGACTACTCAGCACAAAAGCAGCTGCTCAATCAACTCCCTTGCTCATCGCATTGCCAATCTTGACCTTATGGTTTCATTCGTTCTGTAAAGGCCGTTATGAACCAGCTTTTGTTCGATATCCGCTACAGGTTAGTTAGCTTGACTTTTTCTTTAGTACTTTCAGAATTCATTAACCTCATCTAGTCGAGTGAACTTTTTTTCAGGAAGCAATGATGAAAGACACATTAGAGCGAGCAAGGGAGCCAAACTTGAACTTGAAAGGATTCCTTCGAAATGCATACATCCATCCTGTGTTCAAGCACGATGAGGACGAATTGGAAATCGAAACGGATTCTGAAGACGGGCAGCGAGAGCCAGCACTGGTGCCAACGAAACGCCAGTCTCGAATGAATACGCCGTTGCCGAGCAAGCACAGCGGTCCTTTATCGTATTCGCATTCGGAAGTTGATGGAGGAGAGTTTCATGACATTTAGAAGTGGTGAGCTCTGAGCCTTGGGCTTGGGAAGAAAAGGAGGTGGGCACTGTAAAGATTAGTTCTTAAACTGACAAATAATGCAATTTTTCTGTTCGTTATCTTAGGTTTTTTTATTTTATTTTATAAATTAATTTGTTATATATGTAGTCAATTTGGATTAATAAAATAGTAATTTTTCATGAAATTATTATTTTTTGTTTTTTTTTTGTTTTTTTTTTTTTTTTGCATTGTCTAATTATATTAGATCTGATTATCTCCATCTTATCACATTTCTTAATTTATTTCCCATGAAAGAATGATAACTAACCATTGGAAAGAAATATATTAAAAAAATTTAATAACCATTCAATCAATTTAATAATTAATATCGACATAAAAATAATTTATAAACTAAAATAGGAAGGTATAAAATTTCTTCAACAATTAAGGGTACAAAAGAATGAGAATGATAATTATTACGGTGGTGTTTAGGTAAATGAGAATGAGGAATGATTACAAAGAGAATGAAAATTAGTTGAAGAATAAGAAAAAAAATGATTACGAGAATAATGATAATTTGTATTTTAGGTGAAAATAATGATTATGAGCAGAGTTATTATTTGTGTTTAGGATGAAATTAATGATTATGAGAAAAATAAAATAATGTCTATGGTGTGAATGAAAAATATATTTGGTGGAAAAAAATTGTTGTGGAAAAAAATAGTTATGATAGAGAATAATAAAAAGTAGTTATTGAAAGGATAACAAATAGTTTGGAGAATAATGAATTGTGATTTTGCAGAAACACGGTTATGTTGAGAATGATATGAAGAGTATTGACTAATAAATTTTGGTCAATTATAAATTGTTACGTCATCATCTCAAATTTAATGACAAGACAATATTTCTTCAAATTAAATTGATCAAAAGTTTGTTTATTTTGAAATTGGGGCAAAATTAAATAAGACTCAAGTTTAATTGGTGGCTCAAGTTCATATGAAGATCAATGTCTATGTAAACAAGTCCAATGGGCCAAGTCCAAGACTCAAACCCAAAAGCTCATCAAGGCCCAAGCTTAGGGTCCATAGAAACTCTATAAATAGAGATACTCTCATTCATTTTTTAGGATCCATAATTTTGAAATTATAGAGAGACTTCACAAATACAAAAGACTCCCCAAATTTCTAAGAATCAAACAAGCTTTTGAGGTTAAAGGCACGAGGTGAAACAATTTCATAAATAAGTCGCTCAAATACGAAGAACACGATCAACAAGTCAACCAAAAAAAAAAAGTCAATCAAATTCAAGTACGAGATGAGAGTGAAAAATAGTTATGTGAAAAATAAAAAGCAGTTGGAAGAAGTATGAAAAAATAATTCCTGGCAGTTTAAAGAGCGTGAGTCGTCATTCCAATTCTCTCCGATTCATACCTTACCACAAAACACCAATAAGGATATGTTTGTTTTTAACCAATACTTTTAAAAAATCACTCTTTGTATTTAGTAGTAACAATCACTCATTAATACTTTATCAAACTGGTCTATTTAATTTTACATCAAATATCTCACTCAACTATTACTGACATCAATCTCCAAACAAATAATTAATTACTCAATCACTACGAACATTGATCTCCAAGTAAGTATCTAATTATCGTTAACTCCTCTCCACGCCACTCCACTATTTTTTACACAAAAAAAAAAGAAAAAGAAAAAAAAGTTTACCATTTGAAAGAAAAGTCTACTATTTTTTACTCATCAATCTCCAAAATGTCTATGCTATTTATTTGAAAGAAAAGTTTACCATTTTCATAAAAATTTTAACTTTTTTTTTTTAAGATAATATTTTTGAAACTCTTTTAAAGTTAGAAGTATTAAAAAAAAAAAAAAGTTAACGTCTATATATATATATATATATATATATATATCTCACATTTCATAAATATTTTTGACAAACTAACCGTTGTAATTTACGGACAAAAGAAATAAGAAGAATTTGGAAAAAAAAAAAGAAAAAGAAAAAAAGAGGTTTTCTTGTTCAGGCCAGTGTTTACTCTCACGCAAAATTCAAATAGAGAAATGGAGGGAAAATTGTCTTTCTCGTTCTAGTAACCTAGTTCTAGTTCCTCAAAACTCTTGAAGATCTCAATCTTTTCTGGAATTTATTTCTGCAACAGTCAGTTCAGTTTGATTCTTCCAATGGCGGAAGCTCTAAGCCCTAATCCATCAATTGCGCAGAAGCAGCGGCGTCCGATCGCCTCCCAGTTACAGTCTCCGACGAGCCCCTTCTTCCTTGGCTCCAATGACGACAAACTTGAACGCGCTCAGGCTCGGGCCGCACGCGCTGCTGCTAATCGCCGGAAGTCCATTGCTACCAATTTTCTACCTCGCGAAGACCCCGATATATGCCTCGACAAGCGGCAGATCCTCGAGTTATTTCAAAATTGCATCAAACTCGCTAGTGAAAATGTTAGTATCTTTATTCATTTTACCCTCCTTTGGTACTTTAATCCTTGGTTACTTCTAAAGTAACGAACTGTGTAAATACTCTCAGTTCTGGAATTGTAATGATTTATTGCGTTTTTTTTTTTCTTTTTTTTTCCCCTTTCTGTTTGGTGTTTTCGGTGCAGAAAATAAATCAAAAGAATACATGGGAGCTGAATTTAATTGACCATCTTACGGAGATTATTAAGGTTGAAGAGGAGGACACGGAGACGAATTTTCAGAAGGTTGGTTTTGTTCTTCTGATTTATATTCTGTTGAAAGCTGCTTTGCTTTTGTTTTATTTAACGAATTTGAACAGAAATTGCTTTTGGAAACTTCGTTTTTTTTTTTTTTTTTTTTTTGTGATCATCAATTAGCTTTGAGTCGATAAATTCAGGATAAATCTGGAGACTAGAAATTTTGTGTGTTTCCGAGTTTAAACCCATGTTCTTGAAATTTCTTGAGTAGATAGTTTTCATACTTACCCAGAAATGTTAATTAAGATCGTCTGTTCGAGCCTTCTAGGAACGATTATGATGGGTGAAACCAAAAGTTTTCGTTGCACTGTTCCTTCATATTTATTGACTTTGTAATTTGATGATTCATGTACAGTTCTCATAAAATTGGAAACTCGATGTATATGATTTGGACCTTTGGTAAATATGTTACCTTGTTTACTGGAAATGTGGTGCTCATAATTTGTAGTACTGGTGATGAATGACTTCGTATTAGTTCACGCTTTAATACAGAAATTGTGCGTATTATGTACTTTGTTAAGTATCGTTTTCTTTTCTTGAAATCAATCAAACGTTGCCATTATTCTTGAAACAAAATGGGAGCTGATCATCAACGATCAGGTATATGGTCTTAAAATTTGGTATAAGATGTTTGCATTGTATTTTGTCTTTAGGCAAGTTGTACTCTTGAAGCTGGGGTTAAGATCTACTCACTACGGGTGGATTCCGTTCACTCAGAAGCATATAAAGTCCTTGGAGGGATGAACAGGGTAGGCCAAGAAAATGAACAAGGTAAGCTTATAAATTTCAATCTTTTGCCGCATCTGACGTTAAAGTGAATGCCAATGTTTATGAGAATGTAAAAGTTCAATACTGAATACAGTTAATTTTCCAATAACTATCCTATTACGAATTCAATTATTATTTGGAAACTATTTAATACGTAATCCAAACTCAAGGACGTCAACCATCAATGCTGGCTGAACGTGCATAAAAAACAGTTATTGCAGATGTTAGCATCGTACAATGGTGCTTTTCCATTTGATTTTCATGTGAATTGGCTGGCTGTGCTTAATTTCTCTATTATGATATCTACATTTTCTTTCCTGCCTTTGATGGGTTTCTGTTTTGCAGCATTGTTTCGTTTTTTTATATCAGCTGTTTGTCGTTCTGACATCTGGCTGTATTTTCAGAAACCATCGTGCAGGAGGGATGTCTAGAAAGTGAGAAGGAGGGAGTTCATTCGAAGAAAGATCAGGATAAAAAGGTTGGAAGTTTATTTTGACCAGTAAAATGAATATCCATCGGAATATGTAAGTTAACATATGTCTGAATTTGGCAGTTGTCTCCTTTGTCAACGCTGGAATCATCTTTTGAGGCCCTAAATGTTAAGAAATTTGATGGTGATCACGCATCTAATGCTTTATTTCTGCTAATCATAGATGAGGATGAGGTTGTGATTTGGTTTTGTCTGTGATGTCAGTGGCATTTGCGGTGGATCCTCTTTATCATCAGACTTCTGCACAATTTGATGAGGGTGGAGCCAAGGGCCTGTTAATGAATAATCTTGGAGTATATGGTGCATGTAGGGTACTTTTTGATTCAGATGAAGTGCCTGGGAAATGTATGTCTTGCGAGAGTAGAAATGATAACTCTGATATGATCGATATCTCTTTTGCTAAAGGTTTGTGGTTGTTGCTTAGCTGATAACATCTCGTGTATTTCATTTTCACTTGTTACCTTGTCACATGGTTCAAATGAAGGAACTTGGGCCGTTAAGCATTTTCTTCCTGCTTCTGTAGATTGCATCGAGGAGATGGTATTGAATATGCGAGTGAAAGATGAAATATCACCAACGTTAGGGCACATAGTCAATCTATTTGATGAAGATAACAAACGACCTTCAGATAATAATAGTTCAGGTCTGAAAACAGCCGATCAAGTTCATATGGATCATGATGTAGATGACAGATTTGATGGTGATGATTTTGACAATTTTGGCACTGCAAATTATGATAACAATGACCAAGCAAGCATGGTTGATGATGGACCTGGTGGTGAAGATGCAGTTTTTTCAACTTACCATGAGGTCATTTTTTTTTTCCATTATTCATACTCATATAATTAGTACATATTCATGT
>JBBMEG010048049.1:0-10081 GCA_037832605.1 Cyclanthera cordifolia
AGAGTTAAAACCCCCCCCCCCCCCCCCCCCCCCCCCCCCCAAATGATCAAGATAAGTTGGCTGAATCGTCAAAGAGAATTTTAAGACCTATGGGGTTATAAATTCGATTCATGATGCTAACCTATCTAGAAATTAACTTTCTACAATCCCCATTAACAACTAAATGCCTTTTAACAACTAAATGTTGTAAGGTTAGCCAATTGAGTTATGCTTAAGCTGCCATTGCTTCAGTGAAGTAAGGATTGGACTCAAACTTGACAACATCCAAGATAGGAGTAATCAACTGATTGACAGCAAAGTCCTCAATGAGTAACGTGGTCGTCGAAAGCTTGAGTATTGTAGGTGTGCTATCCTCAAGACCCAAAGTTCGAAACTTACAAGTAACATTAATTTGTAGACACTTCCCATGTATTCATTCCTTTGATGTTTCTTAGTGCATGATCTAGAAATGGACGTGGTTAGCTCAGGTATAGTGGAGGGAAGCATCGATTTACCGGTAAAAAAAAAAAAAGATTTTCAGTGAAGCAAAGTGTTATATGAAACAGAACAATCATCCAATTCTACACTTCCTCAAATCCCATCTTCCAAATTGAACACATTCCCATTATCAACAAACTAAACCACAACAGAAACATCAATCATTAAATCAAACTGGCATTAGAATTTCAAATCACAAAAAATAAAAAGAACAAAACTCAACAAACCTGTGTGGAAACGTCAGGTACTTAGTCATAGGGACAGTAACAATATTCCGACGAGCATTAACGGCCGATTTCTGAACAGCAGTAACAACCTCCTTAGCTTTACCAACACCAACACCAACTTGACCCTGTTTATCACCCACAACAACAATCGCCCTAAAATGCAACTGTTTCCCACCCTTAACAACTTTAGTAACCCGCCGAACTTGCACAACCCGCTCATCGAACCCATCTCTCGGCTTCTCCTTCTTGACCTTAGATCCCAGCCCGCTAGCTTTCTTAAGCTTGGAATCCATTACATGAATGTCGTTTCCTAAAACTGTGATCCCACTGTAAGCGGGGCCGTAGAGCTCCTCGTACGCGGCGGCGATTTCTTCCTCGGATTCTAATGGCCCCTCGTCGAAGGAAGGTGGGGGGACGAAGCCTTCGGGGACTTCAGGTGGGTCGAATTCGACGTCGAGTTCGGGATTGACGGTGTCGAAGAAGGTGGTGTCGATGTCGGAGGCTTTGGCGCGAGTAGTGGAGAGAATTGAAGAGGAGGAGAGTGAGGGAATGGAGAGGGGGAAGCGGAGGGCGGTGACGGGCGGTTTTAATAGCGGAATTGGGAGGCGGAGAGAGAGAGAAGAGCGTGAGGAGAGAGAGGAAATGGGAATTAGGGTTGAAGAAGCCATTGAAGGAAGGGAAGGATTTTTGGGGTTTCCAGAGATGGAGGAGAAGGCTTATCGCCAATGCTCTGCACAGGGTAAGAATTGGTTGTGTGGATAAATGGATATCTCCACTTTAGAAGATGTTTGAATTATGGGGTATAGTTTCTATTTATTTTTAGTAGGTTTTAATTATTATTTATTTATTTATTGAGATGAAATAATATCACCACGTTCACTAATATTGTTGAGTTACTACTCTTTTGTGAGATTTTAAAATATTAATATTTATGAGATTCTTAACTCGAGTTTCTCAATCTTCCTTGTATTTAAAAAGAAAATCAAAATACTTTTTATCGGTAATATTTCAATAATAATTAGATAACAAATATTGCTAAAACAAGCATAACTTAACTGATATTAGTGATTATAAATTAGAAGACGGGACAACAAACCTTACATACATGACATTGACGAGACTCGATTCTTGATCGGGTAGATGCTAATGCATTAACAGCTGAGTTATGTAAGTAAAAGTTTAAGATATATTAGAAACACACTTGGGTAATTAAACGTAGTTATAAATAATACTAATTAATTATGAGTAATCAAAAGTTTAAGAAGAAAATAATTCCAAACTTTAATTTGGTTGAATTAATTATGTATATTAAGCAATCTATCCATTGATAATGAGATATATAATTCAACAAATCAAAGGGAAAGCCATTCTTTTTCACATCTCCACCCTTATTTTGAATTTCAACTAAATGAAGTGGTCTTTATAATGATAACACAAAAGCCAAATTCTTTGAAGAAAAAAAAGTACCATTTTTAAATAACAATGAAAGGCACACAACACACATACAACACAAACAATTGCAACTACAGTCGGTGTCAGAACAACGACACGTTACAATGGATAGATCTTCACATTAATATATATGATATTTATTTATTTTAAAGAGAATTTTTTTTATAAAATAACCGCATACCAATGTAGATGGTTGTTCTGTTTCTTTGTTTATTACGTTCTATCGAGGTTCAAATAGTCGAAAGGATGAAAGTTGAATCCACTAACATCAGGTAGAGTATCAAGCCCATTAAAACAATCTTCAAACCCATTATTCATTGCCTCCAAATCAACTTCCTCTTCCTTCAATTGATAATTATAGCTTCCTTTTGATGAAGCCCCAATAATATTATTGGACGATGATGAGGACGAGACCGCCCGTCGAGTGTTGCTCATGTAGCTAATTTCACTGTCAATCCCCATCCCAAAATATGGATTAGAAACTACGAGGTTGTTGTTGTTGTTGTTGTTGTTGTTGATACAATAATAAGACGAAAGTTCGTCATCTTCAGTTTTGTGTCTGAATTGTTCGATCAAGAGAGCAAGAGAAGCTTCCTCTTCTTCGTCTTTGATGTTCACGGTTGGGTATGCTACATAATGTTGGCTATTATTCATGTTTACCTCGTAACTTTCTTCCACCATTGGATGGTTCTCGCCTCTATCAACGTTCACGTACTGTTCTCGTGTATTTGAATTTACAAATAAACAAATTTAGAAAGTTCAAAAACAAGCTTTACTAAAAAAAATTTAAACTTTTTTTTATGAAACCAAATTTGTTGTCAACAAAATTTATATTCGAGTTCATGGATAGAAATGTTTTGTTTTTAAAGAGTAAAAAAAAGAATTAATGTCATAAAAATATAACTTAACCGACTTTAAATAGTGTTTATGAATGAGATGTCATGAATTCAATTTCTCACATTTAAATTTGTACACTAATGAAACGAATAAGATAAAAAAAAAAAAAAACATACAATAAATAATATGAAAAACATAGCTATGTTTGCTACTTAGTTAACCACATCAAATTTTTGCTTCATAGTATTTGAATGAATTTAATTTTTCTAACTTATTTTAATGATTAATTTTTTTGATCAAAATGAAAATAGTTTAATTAATATTTTAATGTATTATAATTTATGATATCTATTTTTCAAGTATTTTAATCTTTAATGACATCAAAAAAGATGATAAATTTGTTTGAAAATATTTGAACTAATTTTAAAGTTAAATGTAGAGGTAACACTTTTAAAAGTAAGTCTATAATTGAACTAACTTAAATTAGAAGAGGCTTTTGAAATAATTTTATCTTGATTTGAATTACATCATGAATAAAAATTAAAGTTCTTTATTCAATGATAATTAGTTAAAGAAAAATTGAAACATATAATTTCATGATTACTTAAATCTCATTTGATAATTTTTTTTTTTCGGTTTTTTGGTTTTTAAAATTTAAATGTACGTATGTCTCTATCTTTTCATTAAGTACATATATGAATTCTAATTAAATTTCATAAATCAAAACAGGTTATTAAAAACTATTTCTTTTTTTTTAGTTTTCAGATTTTAATTTTGTTTTTAAAATAAAATAAACGGTAAACATCAAAATTATGAAAATTGTTGTAAGTTTAAATTTCAAAAATAAAAAATAAAAAATAAAAAATTAAATAGTTACAAAACGTAGTTGCTTTGAATAAAAGTTGAATTAAAAAAGATTCAATGATTTAAAAAAAATGAAATTTAAAATCAAACTCAGAACAAGATCAACGATGCAAGGTGAGGATGAAAATTGTAACCGACGGTTTGGATGGCCCCACAGATGTGAACAATCTCATCTGTCAAAACTAAAGTAATTATGTTTTTGAGACAAAAAAAATAAATCAGAAACAAAATATCGAACCGGTAATCTCTTGGTCACCAATTAATATTTATTTGTTGAATTTATTTCTAATTCCATTTCGGTTTATATTATAAAATATATATCATTATTATATATATAAAAAAAAATCAGTTCTTATGATAAAACATTTTAAAAATTATAAAAAAGATTGAATAATAAGTAATTAAAAAAAAAAATCATATTGACTAAAATTTACCATATAAAAATACATGACCAAAATAAAACAAACTCAAATACATTAATTTCATATTATTTAAAAGAAAACTCAAATACATTAATTTCGTATTTTGACCGTATATTATTGCTAATATGAGTACACTCTAGTGACATCTTGATTTGAAATTAAGGTGATTTCGATTAGTTTTGTGAGTTTTGTGTCAAACCAATAACGAAACAAATATATTCAATTGATATCCAATAAATACAAAATCTTTAGTTCGATTTTTACTTGATTTGGTCGGTTTGGTTTTTTTTTTTTTGGTTTAAATAAGAATTTTCATTTTTCTTTGTCTGATTTTCAATTTGATTTTAATTTTTTTTTTTACTAACTAAAAAAAACATTTTTTATGAATATCACAATATTTACAATATTTTTAATTCATATTTAACATTTAAAACTGTTCTTCCATTAATTCAAAATACGGATATATAATTTTTTTTTTAGTTTTATATATTCGGTTCGATTTTTTGTTTATTCTTTCATCAAGAACCAAAACCGAACCAATACATTTCAATTTTCTAAAACATCATAACGATTGATCTAATATTGTGCTAAAAAATCAAACCGATCCATCGTCAATTTTCAATTTTGGATCTCTTGGAGTTCGTCGATTGAATTTTTTTCCTTTCGCCCCTATTTGAAATTACAATTTAAAATCTTCTATCCAAAAATGTTATTTGAATTTAAAAAAGATTAATAAAAACTTTTTAAATTCTCATTTTTCCTTTCTTTTTTTTTTCCCGAATCCCTATATGCATATTCCAAGAGCTACTAACCCTAAAGCCACCATATTAGGAAAGCCCTCGCATCATTATTATCTTACTAATTTTCATAAAATACTAATTCAATTCTTTTCAAATAAATTAATTAATTAATTAAATCACTAATTCAAAGTCAATTATTTTATATTAATTAAGAGATTATAAATTAAATAATCTAGTATATATATATAAAAGAAACTCACAAAATTGTTGTCTTCATCCTCGTAAAGGGTCATTATATCTCCCATCAACAGCCGATTTTGTTTCACAAATTCCCCTATAAAATTAAAAAAGAAAATTGAAAGAAATTAATAAATAAATAAATAAAAATAGTTTAGAATTAGAATTAAATATTATTTAGAGGGATTGAAACCTGTGTTTTCCAGAACATACATTCTACTTCTGTTGTTTATCCAGTACCTACAAATTAAAACTCAACAAGAATTCCAAGGGTTTATTTAATTAAGAAAAATTAAATTAATTTGTTAAATTTCCAATGCATTCATTAATTAAAAGAAGAAGAATTTATCATCTTTTTATGATAATAAATAAATAATTAAATAAATAAATAGGTTTTCTTTTACTTGTATTTCATTGTCCATTTTCTGTCTGAGCACTTCACATCTCTCATCTCAATTAGCATTCCTTCCTTATCAGTCAGCAATGGAAGATTCTCTTCAGCTTCCCTCTGTGTTCAAACAAAATGTTAATTACTTTGCCACTTAATTCTTTCCAAAATATTATATTTCAAAAAAGAAGTTACAAGGGTAAGGCTGTCGAGTTTTTGCGTAAGTATAATTGTAAAATTCATTGTTGTTTTTCGGGAAAACCTATTGACATGTTAGAGCGAATCTATGATCTTCAACCACGGAGACTACAAATTAATGTCACAGATAGGTTTTGAACCTAGGATCGAGAAGGAGCATATCTCAATAGCCCAAGCGTTCAACCAACTACGCCGTCCCTCGGGAACGAACCCTAAACATGATCTGACCAAACAAACACAATTAATTTATTTTATTTTTTTTCCCTATTTGGAGCAATAGAACAATAATATGGTTTCTTTTTTTAGTGAAATATTTTTCCAATTTTGCAGTCAAAAAAAAAAAAAAAACTAGAAATTTTGGATTGTTTCATTACATTTTCACTGTTCTATTGGACAAGATTCAAAATTAAAAAAAAAAAAAAAACTTTAGGAAAAATAGGGCAAGAAAATACAAACCTTGGGGAGAACAATCCTACCCAAAGATCCAACATCACTATTCTTCAGATCTTTCTTCAGCAACATCCTCAACACCTACAAACAAACAGATTATATATATATTAAAAAAAAAAAAAAAAAACCAATCTTGAAACAAATAAAAGAAATAAAAATAAAAACTTGAGGAAAAACCCCACCTTTTTATCTGGAGTACAGAAGGTAAAGAGATTATGGGATGAAGTAGATTTGTTGGATTGAGAATGAGAGGTAGTGTTTGGATACTGGGTTAGCGTTGTTGCTGGTTTGGAATAATATTCATCATTATTATGATTACTATTACAACTAATAACCCCCGAAGAAGAAGATGAAGATGAAGGCAACGACGACGTTTTAGTCAAACTTAGAGATCGTTGACGAGCAAGTCTTCGTTTCGTTCTCGCAACTTTGGTGTTCCAAGCATCAATAACTCTTCTTCCTTCGTCTTTACTCTCGATTATGGGAAGATAGCCATATGGTTGGATCAAAGCTGGGGCAAAATGAGAAGATTTGTGGATTACTTGTTCATAAAATGGGTTAATATTGTTTTTACTATTCGTCAAGTAAAAGGTTTGTGGATTTGGAAGAATCGCCGGCAGGTGGCCGCCGGCGGTCGGAAACGCCGGGAGATTACTCCGGTGGTGGTTGTCGTCCATTCTCAAACAAAAAAAAAAGAGTGTTTTTTTTTTTTTTTTTGAGGGTTTGGGAAATTGGAGGGGGGAGAATGAGTTATAAAAAGGGGGTTTGCGGGGTCCGATGCGGTGGAGAGAGTGACAAGTGGGAGGAAGAGGGTGAGTTTTGGGGAGATGAATTAAACCCTAATTATATTTCATCTGAACTCATTTCTGATTCTAGGCCAGGGTCAAGGTCAAGTTTTAGGGTTTGTTTAGGGGTTTCAACTTGGTTTAAATGGGAATCATTATTTATGAGTAGTTTAGCTGTTCTGAGTTCAATTTATAGCGACTACCTACTAATAATTTTAAGATAATGATACCGTGGATATTCGTTTCAAAATTAATTAATTATAGATAATATTTTAGGGAAATTGTGGTGATTATATTTAAATGTAGTCAGATTTAAAAATATTTGTATATGTAGTCATTAACATTATAAATACTGTATTATAAAAAAAATATGTGCTAATATTTATTAATACAATGATTACTTTTGCTATTTTTTTAAAAGTGACTAATAGCTATAATTATTTTTCTTCTAGTTTTGCAAGTTTTTCAATCTTTTATTTATTTAATTTTTTAATATACTAACCAGCCACTCACAAGTAGAAATGTTCACATGACGGGTGGAGTCGGGAATGACTTCCTTGTTCTGTTTCTATTTATTTTTTTTCTCCTTTTCGTAGTACTTTAAATTAATAATTTCAAAATAATTAAATATTTTTTGAAAATTTCTCATTGTCTCCGACCCGTTCCCTATCTAACCGGAGATTTCTGACCCGGTACTACAGAGTAAATGGACATCTCCGCTCTAAAATAGCGACATGTTTGAATTAACTAATCTAAAATTAATATTTTTACATGAACAAATACCAGTTTGAGTATAATAAAGTCTAATATCATATAAAATAACGTGAACATTTATCTCAAAACTAATTAATGATGAGGAGAGTAATCCACTTGAATTATAAATTGACGGGGCATGATCTTCTCACATTTGAATATAAAATTCTATATAATTTTATAAGTATTCAAAATGTTGTAGAATGAAGCGGTATAATTTCGAATATCATGATAAGTTTTATTTATTTACTCATACATATTCAAAAAATTAAATTAAATTAAATGAAATGGGAGGCTCATTAGGGCTAGCGTCTGCACGGAACACCATGTAACCCTCACCCACACATTTTACTCCACATTTCAAATATTACAAATTTCACTTTTAATTTCATCTCTATCCAAACACACACCATGGAGATGAATAATGGTGGAAAAAAATAAGTTTTATTTCTATTTCTTTTGCTTATTTTATTTATTAAAATGGAACTACATACCATACTTGAACACAGATACAGACGTAAAGAGAAAAGGAGGGAAAATACATTTTAAGTGGTACGTTGTTATCAAGGGAATGTTTGTTTTGAGCGTTTATGAAGATTTTATTAACAAAATTTTATAATCACTTTTTAAAAACTTTATACAAACGAGATATTAATTATTACAGTTTCTTCTTTATAATCACTCAAAATAACTCCTCATTAATTCTAAACACTCAAAATAAACACTTCACAATTTTACAAACAAACGTCTCATAAGAGATTAAGATGCGTTTATTTTTTGTAGAAAAGAGTGCACTAAAAAATTGTTGATGCATTAATCATAGTTAAATTAATTGATTTAGTCTTGGTTAGAATTAAATAATTGACTACTTATTTGAAACTGGTGTTAAAAATGATTAAATGATGTATTTGATGTGAAATTTGATGAATACGTAATTTGATAGTGGATTTTTCATGATTAGTTAAGAAATTATTTATTACTGAATATAAACAAGCGGTTTTAATTTCGAGAAGTAGTGATTTATCACTGTCTTTCGGAAAAAAAAAACAAACTTTTTTTTTTGACAAGAAAAAACAAACATATCCTAAACATTTTAGAAAAAAAAAACAAAAAACAAACAAAGTCTCTCATAGGCTTTGGCTTTTTTTCTTTTTTTTTTTTATTTTAATTTTTTTTTTTTTTTTTTTTTTTGAGATTGGGCTATTTTACTTGTAAATAGCATTGATGTTCATTAGTGTGAAGTTAATTTGGTTTAATTGTAAAACTAAAATCAAGGTTAAATTAATTTTGAAAATGATTCGAGCAATAGTTGAGTAATTTGATCAATTTTATATTATATAAATTGTGATATTTTTTTTTTTCTACCGGTGGAATTAAGTATAATGACAAAAATAATTTCTTCCACCTTAAAATAATGTGTTATTAGAGTAGATATTCGTAAATAAGAGGGATTAAATCAATAAAAAGATTAAATAATTACAAAAGTTCTAATTCCGATGTAAAATCTATAGATTTTAAGAAAAGCGAAAAGAAGAAATAAACCGTCATGTCAAGTATTCATATATGGTGTCTTATAAGGGAAAATCTCCTCGGAGCTCTCTACACGTGAATGTCGTGTTATAAGGGAAATCAACTATATCATGTCGTGTTGTAAGGGAAAAACGTGTACGGCTTTATGAGTTTTACTCGTAGATCTTCTATACCCAAACTTTCTGGAAAGGAACAAAAGAAGAAATAAATTGTCGTTTACTACGACAATAATTGTTAATGACGTAAATCCTTTATGTCGAAAAAAGTGACACTGAGAAGCGAGAATCCTTACATGGTCGATTATAATAACATGCATTCGTAAAAAAAAATGTTATAATTAAAAAAGACCAGAAAATTCTATAACAAATTTTTTATTTTTCTACTTATTATATTAATAAAAAAAAACACTATTATAATGAATTAAAAGATTTTATAGCACGTTATTTTAAAAAAAAATTAATGAAGTTGGATTTATATTTATTTATTATTATTTTTTTAGGTTACATTGATGAGAATGACTTGTACACTGCATCATGTATATGTATATGTATGTATATGTATATGTATGTATATGTATATGGATATGTATATGTATATGCATATGCATATGTATATATATGTATATGTATATGTATATGCATATATATATTATTTTTTTTAATGAAAATTTCAAATGAACCTTTAATTCGAAATATAAGGAAAGGAAATAGCAAACGGCTGA
>JBBMEG010048069.1:0-17437 GCA_037832605.1 Cyclanthera cordifolia
TCTTTTGGAGATTTAAATTTTAGGAAAAACAGATTGTCACCAATACAGTCTATAGCCAAATCATTGTGAACTCTCCAAATGCTTCTCATAACTGACTTGAAGGACTGAATATTAAAAAACTGATTGAAGTTATTCAATCTAGTGATTCAAGTCAATATGTCTACTGATTAAAGTCGATCAATCTAGTGATTGAAGTCGGTCTATCTAGTCATCGAAGTCCGCTGATTGAAGTCGATCAATTCGCCGATTGAAGTCGATCAGTCTGTTGATTGAAGTCAATCAATGCTGGTGATCGAAGTCGATTAGTACACTAATGTAAGTCGATCAATGCTTCTATCATTCTCTCAATTGATTATTTTATCGATTTTCATTTCTCTCAATCGATTTCTATAAGACTCTAGGATCTCTCAATCGTCATCTCTGTGTTATTTCAAACTCTTAATCGACTCGTATTTTGAAACCCGAATCGGTATGATGAATGTGTTAGGTGATCGAATTCGATCAATTAAGTGATTGAACTGATTGAAGCCGATCATTTAAGTGATTGAAGTCCATTAATTATTTGATTAAAGTCAATCAGTACACTGATTGAAGTCCATCAGTTAAGTGATTGAAGTCGATTAGTTATACTTGTACCTAAACCCTAAAACCACATTTCCTTTGTTTCCTTTACTATCCTTGAAAGATTTTAGACTTGTACCCAAATATTTGAAACAAGCCAAATAAGGGTTGTTTGGCCCATAGTAAACCAAACACAAGTTGCTCTTGCCCATTTCATTTCGTTTTCTTTTCCTGTGGACTTGCTTTTGCCCATAAACTTGCACTATTCTTTGTCGAGACAGTTTGGTCCCTTTACCTATCTCCATATTTTGGGTTTGTTTAAACCATTTTAGCCCATTTTTAATCCCCAAATTTCTTCTGTTATGTAGCTCTACCCCTAAACCTCTCACTTTTTCCTAGCTTCATACTTCTTAAACGCCACCAATTTTATTGGTTGCTGCCAAATTACAAGCTGCCCATGGTTCTCTCTCCACTGTATTTTTGTTTGATCGTTGCCTCGTCTTTCCAGCCATGGCACCGCCGGGCGTGTTCGATTTCTTTACTTTAACCTCGATTTCTTCCTGCTCTTTGCAACGTTTCCACCGTCGAACGTTTAGCCATTTCTTTTTATGGCTACCATTCTTCATTAGACGCTTCCACCATATATATATGTCTCCCACCGCATCAGTCTTCGACATCATTGATGAGATTTCTTAGCTGATTCCTTATTTTTCTTCTCCTTTCTAATGTACTCGACTCTTTCATTTTCTTCCTATGGAGATGATGTTGGTAGTTATTTAGGTTTATTCTTGATCTCCCATGACCCAAATTCAGCTGCGATGATATTTTCCAATCTCTTCTCATTTTCTGGTTCAATATGACCGTTCTTCTGCTTGGTTTTCTTTTCTCCCAACATCTACTTGAGTTCTGCAATCTCTTCATTTTCAGATTCATACAACTTCCTACACTTATCTTCTGATTTATGAAGTAATAAATCTTCATATATACTACTAGGATAATCAACTTCTTTTTCTTCCTCTGTTTTCTTCACATCCTAATTTTCCCTTCGATTAGTCAGCACAGTAGTCGTCCATTCAATTTGATTCTTAATCCTAGTAAACAAAGCTTGCAATTCAGCGAAAATACGATCGTCCATCTCTTAATTGTTGTTCTTATCAAGTTTCCTCCCCCAGAATTTTAGTGCTCCAATACCAATTTGTGTGGGATCCAATACCTCACTTCTTCAATAAACTTCTCAGATAAATGGAAAACTCAATTTAAAATGAAATAACACAAAAGTAGTTATAGAACTTCAAAGTATAATAGTAGATTTCATTGATGAATAGTACTAGCAAGATAACAAGTAAAAAAAAGAAAGCCAACAAACTGACCTGATGAATTATAGAGTACCGGTTTCATAACAGAGCTCGTCGGACTTCATCCCAGCTTTCAATGGGCCGTCGTGCCTCTACCCAAGAAATCCACTTCAAAGCCACACCTTCTAAACAAATGATTGCACCTTCCAATTTTTCCGCTTCAGTCAATCTATTTATTGAAAAATATTGCTCCAGTTGCTGAATCCAACCCATCAGATTTTCCCCCTAAAAATAGGTACTTCTAGTTTTCATAAACGCAAATCAAAGACAAGGGCAAACGTCTTGCTTAACCTCGATTCCTCCATCTTCAATCTTGATCACCTTCGTCTTACACATCACCAAGTAGCGGACCTGCCGAATGAGTTGCTTCTACTTTTTTAGATTGCCGATCTTCCAGTAATCTTGTCAACAACTTATCCATACCGGCATCCATGGCCTCTGTAACCTTCCGACACTAACCCGTTCTTGTTTCGCGACAATGGCTTCTTTAGCCTTGGCAATTTTTTGCTGGATCATTGACGATATATCGGCTAGCTTAGTCTCCACAATATCGACCCGTGACTCCATTCTTGTCATAGAAAACAAAACAAATATTTTCCCACGATTTGGCTCTGATACCTAAATGATAGGTATTGAACAATTACTCTTCTCATTCACCAGCGCATACACCCACCTCCCTACACCAACACTCTTGATTCTTAACTGACAATGTAACGACTACTACTACTTATACACATTACAAACTAACAGCTAACTGCCCTAATTAACGACTCTTTCTGTCTCTTATAAACATAGCATATAAATAGTCTATCAATTATGGTGTTGCTAGTTTTCTCAATCACGATTCATCCTTATATAAGAACAAAAATTGAGCCTATTTAATAACTATAACTTACAATATTAAAAAAAAACATAAGTAAACTTAACTGACATAAGTTAAATAAAGTTATATGATCAAAAAAATTAAATAAAAAATTTAAACCAATTAATAAACAAAAAAAAAACTCAAGAAACTAAACAAAAATATTCTTTTTACCTTTAATGTAATTTTGTAAGAATATATTCCTTGTAATTTTATTTTGAAAAAAAAAAAAATCATTATTTTAGTGGTTGTGTATAGAAGTTTTTCGGTTATTGGTTTGTTGTAATTAACGAACTATTACAAATAAGTTTTTACTTCTCTTTAAACAACTACATTCAAACGAGTTTTTGTATTTATTCAAGATATTCACTCATTTTTAATCGCTCAAAATAGTCATACATTTCTAATCACACATTTTTAACCATTCAAAATAGTTCAATTTTTAATCACTCAAATAACTTCTTATTCTAATGACTCAAAATAATCACACATTCAAACACTTCTTATTCTTTTAATTTAAAATTATCTTCCATAATATAAATTAAAATTAGAATATACGATAAAGTATCATTTTTGTCCCTAAACATTCACATTCCTTTCACGCTATTGGATTAGATGTATTGGTTTCTTTTCTGTTGATAAAATGTTTAAAGTTTGATTGTTTTTATCGTGAATGGACATTAATGAACATAATTGATTTTGTCCCCAATTTAATTGAGAGAAATTCAATTATTTATGTCAAAAGTTCCACTATTGTTTATTCTAATATATACTACTACCCTGATTGACAGGGAGCTGCAAGGCACAAGGAGGCTTGTCTTTTTTATATATTCTTAGTCGAAGTTTTTGATATGATCCAAACTATATTGAAATATAAAATGAATAGAAAATATAAAGATAACCAAGTTTTAGTAGGTCTTGGAACCTCCCATCGCTAGAGAACCATTCTCTAAGAGCCCTAAGTTTTCACTCAATATTTTAATCTATTTCTCACTCACCTCACCCTCTATTTATAATAGAAAATCCTAACAAACTCTCTAACTAATTTCTCTTCTACCCTTGTATTATTCATAATTTATATAAGACCCAAACCTATCAGTTTTTTGCTTCAAATATCAGTGAGCTAACGTACATTGAAATTGATCTCATTTAAGTCTATATTGGTTAGCTTTATGGTATTCAATAGTTGTAATAGTAGTTTGAGTTAGAATCAGAAATTATGTATTTTTTAAGAATTACATTGGTTTTTTATTTGAAATTAAACCAACTTTTTCTCTTCCTTTGATTAACTTTCTTGTTGTAGCTTTTATTATTATTTTTTTTTCAATACAAATTGGGACAGGAGGACTACGAATCCTAACTACACTACTCTCAAATAAATGAAAGTCTAATACCAATTTTCAAGATCGAACTTGTGACGTGGTGTTGAATTGGATTACCTTTAAATAATGAAATCAACTTGCGCTAACCCTTTCGGTTGTTGAATAAAATCGGGTGACAAAAATGAAAGCCCAATAAAAATTTTCAGGATCAAATTCGTGTTGTGGTGTTGAATTAGATTACCTCAAAATAATGAAATCAATGAGTCCTAACCCTTTCGGTTGTTGAATAAAATTGGGGGACAAGTGTATTTTTTGTCCAACATAATACAGAAAATCTAGTTAAAATGATTAAGAAAATAGGTGTTTGCCATTTTGTACAAAATGAAATAGATGTTTTCTCAAATGAGTTGATTCTTAGCCATTTTCATAGTTGGTGTTGTGCGGCTTCACAAATTACCACATCGGAAATATTTTTTTTTTCTTCCCACTCATTTAGTTTATATATGAATATAAACTTCGGTTTATTTGACACAACAAGATTTAATAGAATTATAAATTTTATTTTTCTTTGACTTATTGCTCTTTTTTTACTTTACTTCATTTATTTATATTTGTCATCGTCATAATTAAGTCTAGATTATTTTGTTGTATCAATATCAAGTGGTATATGTTTGTTCTAGTAAATATTTGTTAACAAGTGCTATTAAAACAAGTTTATCAGATCTTGTTTTCAGTGTTCGTTTGGTTGAATTATTTTGTTATGGCAATTGTGAAACATCATGGCAGTTCTTGTCCAAATGGATTTCGAAGAAACTTTATTAGGGATGATTAACAATTTAGTTGGATTTAAAGAAATCACCTTCGATTTAGAAGCTATGGAAATTAGCTAGTTATGAAGATGAAGATCATTTGACCTTGATTTTATTATGTTCTCTACATTCCTCGTATTTAAATTTTAGAGATATGATATTATATAGTCGTGATACTCTCATTTTGAATGAAGTATATGATAGTTTGTTTAACATAGAAAAAGTATACATATTACTTGTGGAATTGAGAGTTTTAGAGAGGGGTTAGTAGTTTGGGGAAGAACACAAGAAAAGAAAAACGACTAGAGAAATCGATCAAAATCCATAAATAAAAACAAAACTTGTAATTATTGTCAGATATTATTTATGAATGCTACAAGTTACAAAATAAGAACAAGAGAACTTCCCCAATTTCAAAAAGGAAAGCAACCTGAAAGCTTTGGTCAAGGTAGTGCTGTAAAAATGTTGACAGTGATGGTGAACTCCTAGTTGCTTCTAACATCAATTTAAAATTTGATGATTTGATTTTTGATTCAAGATGTTCATTTCATATGTGTCTTAATAGAGACTTGTTTTCAACATATGATTCAACATCTTACGATACAATTTTGATGAGAAATAATTCACCGTGTAAGATAGTTGGTATTGGAACAATTAGAATCAAGATGTTTGATGGAGTTGTTAGAACACTTTTTGATGCATGTGAGGCACATTCCTGATTTAAAGAGAAGTTTGATCTCTTTGAGTACTCTTACTTTAAAAGGGTACAAGTTCACTTGTGAATGTGGAGTTGTAAATGTTAGTAAAGGTAGCTTGATAGTTATGAGATGTCAGAAAAATTCTGTCAATTTTTATGTATTACATGGTTCTACAGTTTTTGGTGATGTAACATGTATATATACTTCAGTTTATTTGACACAACAAGATTTACTAGAATTCTAAATTCTATTTTTCTAAATTGTTTTATATTAATTTCCAATTGCATTTTTAAATTAATTTTGGTGAGTTCAAAATATATTTGAGTGTATTGGAAATTTTAGGGAGTGTTGAGTGTGCTCCATTGTAATCTCCATATTTTTCTCTTTTCTCTTTTACTCCGTTTATTTATATTTGCTATCGTTAAAATTAAGTCTAGTTTATTTTGCTGCATCAAGTGATATATGTTTGATCTAGTAAATATTTGTTAACCGTTGGTATTTTATTCTCTCTTGTCATTTTGAGAATTACTTTCAAACATACTTTATTTTAAGTGTCCAAAACATGCTTGAGAGTAAGTTTGAGAAGGGATAAAAGGGAAGAATGAAGATCTCTCCCATCGTTTAATCTACCGATTTGCTTATTTATTTCTACCTCTCTCCCTTCATTTCTTTCCTTCCTTTCTATTCTCTTTCTCTTTCTTGCCGTTCGAGCCAAACACGTCATTAAATTAATTCTCAAATATACTTTTGAAAGAGTCAGAAATCACTTTTAGAAATGAAATAATGAACAAGTTTGAAATTGGAAATTTAAGAACCTAAGTTAATATTAAATAAGAATTAGTAGGGAATTAATTCATTGGTTGTAACAGCCTAAGGACACGTTTGGGGGAGGGGTTAAGTTAACCCGAATTAACTTAACCCAAAAAATCCCACAAAATCTCGTTTGGCAGAAGGTTTTCTCAAACTCAAGTTGGTGTCAGTCCGGTTAAAAAAAATTGCCCAAATTTTTAGGTTAACCCGAGTTGAAAAAGTCCTCTTTCCATCTTCCTTCCTCTGCCTGTGTCTCTGTTTCATTTTCAATTTCTTCCTTTTTTTTTTCCTTCAATTCCAGCCAATCTTTCTCTTTATCTTGCTTCTTGCTTTCATTTTGTAGAACGCACGACATTTTAGAAACTAAAATCTTGTATTTTAAGAATAGGGTTGCCACATACCAAAAAACGTGGCTATGAAGAGAAACAGAACAACGTCGTCAGAGAAGTTGGCGAGGAGGAGGGAAAGAAGGTGGCGGAAGGGGGCGGAGGAGTCATAGAGAGTGGCGATGGGGAGAGACAGCAGCGGGGAACATGAGTCTGCGGAAGTGGGAATATTGAGGGACTTGAGGGCTTTGAGTTGGGTCAAGGTTTGGCGGCAGCGACGGCGAGGCGAAAACATAGAATCTGATGAAGAAGAGGAAGAGAGATTGAAAAAATGGCGAGGATTGTGTGAGTTTCACACCCTTTCTTTTTTCCCATTGTTCTTCTTCTTCACCACTGTAGCTGTACACTTTTTCTTTTTCTTTTTCTTTTCACAGACTTTAGTGAAGAGCGATTGAGAGTCAACCACACCCACTTTTTCCTCTTTGGCTCATTGTATTTGTAAGACTTTTAATAATCCACATAGTGTTTTTTTTTTTTTTTTTTTTTTACAAACATATTTTCTTTTTATGATGTTTTTTTTACAAACATATTTTCTTTTTATGATTAACTTTTATGGTCGAATATCCAAACTGACTATGACGGAGACTTTTGTCTTTAGTGAGTATTCTTTAATTTAACTCATGATTATTCTACAAAATATATTCATATAAAAATTTTACTATAAGAATGTTACAAATTATTTTTTATTAATTATTTTTTAAACAAACACATCAAAATGAATTATTGAAATCAATTAAAATAATCACTCATTTGAAATCAATCATTTTAATCATTTATTTCTAATAATAACTCATTACTAATTTTCATCCAAACCAGTTATTATCTATAATCTATCAAAAAAAACTAAAATTATTAAAACTAAAATTTCTAATGAGTCAAAAAAAACTTGATCCAATTATTCACAAACCTTCTTTCAAATCTGGGGTAGTTCATCTAATTTATTGCATTTTAATTTCATAAAAAAAAAAAAAAAAAAAAAAAAAATATATATATATATATATATATATATATATAAAATTCAGGTTAAGTTAACCCTGCTTAACTTAAACCTTGCCACAAATAACACTCAGTTTAAATAAACTCTGTTTAATTTAAACAGCTTAACTTAAAACTCAATACTTCTCTCAACTTAACCCTCTTAATTTAACTGCTCTTAAATAACTCTTTGTCTCAAACACACCCTAAGTGATTTGGACATCCAGAATTGAAATTCAAATTCCTGGTCGAAAGTATTCATGTAACTTTTTAACTGCAAAAACTTATGTAATGATAAATTTTACCGCTTTAAAAAAAAAAAAAATAATAATCAATAAATAAAAAGATTTATCGTTGTGTCAAAAAAAAAAAAAAATAAATCCACTGACGCAGATAACAAAAGCTTTAGTAAGTAGATAACAAAAGTTAAATACTTTTAAAGAGTTGAAAACAAAAGGGAAGTAGTCATCAGAAGAAAAAAAGAAAAAGAAAAAAGGAAAAGCGGTTCATAACATAATATATTTTAAGAAAAAACAAGCAGATAGCTCACTGACGCAGTTATTATTCAATTCAAACGCATACTTTTCACCTACCACTCTCAAGCTTTCAAGAAAAAATAAACCCTATTTTTCAATTCAACGTCATCACATGACAAGGAATAAGTCTAACCGCCCACCACAACCGACATTCATATAATATTGTCTATCTTAAAAATTATTATTTTATTTTTTCATTCATTCAAAATGTGCAATATTAATGATGATGGTTGACGTCATATATATATTCATAATCTTTTCTTATTTAATTAATGTGGGACAATTTTATTTGTATTTGAACTTAAGATAAACTTATGAAAGAGAGAGTGTTAAAATTAATTAACTAAAAACATATAAAGTATGGACATTTAATAGAGCCCAAAGTAAATGAAAATGAATTACAAAGCCCACTTAGCTTTAAGGCCCACACCACTTGAACCAAACCAGCACCACTAATCCGTTTGTTCTGAACCGAACCAGTGACTTCAGTTTTACTATCCAACGGCTGATATTGTGCATGAGAGAAGAAACTTGTAGGGCTGAGATGAAGCCACTCTTCACCCTGCCTTGTCGGTTTAGGCTGCATGTTCTACACGTTTTCATCCACTGTAAATTGAGATATAAAATCTCAATTTTCTACTGTACACTTCACAATCTGTCTTCTTCAAACTACCTCAAAGAGATGGCTGAAGTTTTGCCTCACTCTTGAGTTCGTTTTCGACATTCTTGTTCCTTTCTCTGTGAAACTTTGAGCAGCGATTATACTTCTGAGATTTCATCACTTGGAATGTTGCTTCTTTGTAAGTGACGAAATTCTTTGTGACAATTACAGTAATTGATTGCTGTAATTGTCATAGTGTGATAAATCTTGTCTTTTCTTGCACTCTTCATGCATCCAGAGAGATCAAGAAGAAGGTAACGTCTCTTTCCTTTTCGTGCTTTCAATGTTCCTTAAGGTTTGTTCTCTTTTTCTTATGTTATTCATTTTTCCTTTCTGTGTTTTAATCTTTCAAAACAACAAACGCAAATAATGGAATGAGATAAACCAAAGCGAAAGAGAAAGGAAAAACAAGAGTTTACGTGGTTCGGCTGAAGATAGCCTACATCCACGGACCAACGAGCCAGGTTCTTTTTATTTCTGTAAACTGTTACATTCTTACATTGTACCGTACAATACTCACATGGCACACGATATTTATATACAAGTATTATCTGATGCAAAGTAGTACACAAGCTCTTAGGATAGTGCCTAGGTGGTTAGAGCCCTAGGTGGTTACAATGAGCTTGTTAGATTCTAGGTAGATGCTGTTAGGGAAACCGAAAAACACCAAACAATAAGATCTTCGTGCTATGAAGCTTTCTTTTCCAAGAAGAGGAAGTGGAATGGGCAAAGCTTTAATTATTCAGAAATAACAGAGAGGGTCTCAAGATTTCGTGTCTGCAAATTTGGATCTTGTCTCTCCCTACCATCTTGATCGAATCTTATGTCTTAATAATCATTCAAGAAAATATTAATGAAGATTAAAAAATTCTTTTTGATTTCAAGAACATTGTTAAAGATACCAATGGCATGATCCCTTGTTTTGGGAATAATAATAAATTCTCAATTTTATTCATTCACATTTCCAATAATAATAATAAATAATAATAATAATTAAAAAAAAAGTAACTAGATGTGAATTTTTAAAAAGGGAATTAGAAGGAAAAATTTGAACATTTGGTTAGAGTTTTACATCAATGTGATTTGTACAAGACATGTACTTTAATTTAAAGGTTTACCAACGAGCATATAATTTTTTTTTTTTTTTTTGATAAATTATAGATTTAGTCCATATAATTTGAAGAAAGTTCAAGTTTAATTTTTGATTTAAAAATCTAAAATTTAGTTTTTATGTTTTGAAGAATTCTACAATTAGGTTCCTATGATTTGAAAAATTAAATTTTATCTTTGAAATTTGATAAAATCTAAAAAATAGTTTATTTCGTTCATAATTGTTAGTGGATAAAATATGTAGAAGTTAATTATTTATGTCTTTAATGATAAATTGTGAGTGAGTAATTAATTGAACAAAAAAACGCATAATTAATCAAAAGTTACCTATACGTATTTAATTCGCTTATCATTTACAAATAACATGGAGCCATGGACTATTTTTTAGATTTTATCAAACCATGGAGACTATATTCTATTTTTTTTAAATCACAGGGATAAAATTCTATATTTTTTAAAACTAAAAAGTTTAAATTCTATATTTCCCCAAATCATGGGGATTAAACTCTAAATTTTAAACCATAAGAATTAAAATCTAACTTCGAATCATGAATTTTCTTTTTTTTTTTTCTTTTTTTTTTTTGTCTTTAAGAATGGAAGCGGAGGAATTTGAGTAGATGACGAGGTTATACAGATACATTGATGTAGGTTGAAGTATTGTTAATGAGCACACACATTTGCAACAGATGAAGACAGTACGAAAAGGACAGAAGAAATCAAAGGTTAGTAATTTTATGCTTTATGGATCAATATGTTTGATTGTTAGCACCACTTTAGTTTGGTGACTTGCTCTAACTTTTTTTTTTTTTTTGGTTAAATATCATTTTGATCCATTGATGTTTAACTTTGTTCTATTTAAGTCCTAGACTTTTAAAGGTTTAATTTTAGTCTTAGACTTTCAAGTTTGTTCTATTTTACTTTCTGAATTTTCAATTTTATTTTATTTTGATCCTCTAAATTTCCAAAAAAAGAAAAAAGAAAAAAAAAAAGGTTAAATTGGGTTTTTTTAGATTTTTTTTTTGTTAATTTTTCTTAAAAATATATATATATTTCCTATAAACGTTTGAAATAGGTTCACATATTTTATTTACTTGTATTAAAATTATTAATATTATTAAATCAATTTCATTAATATTAATTTGAAACTTATTATAACGATTAATTTTAAATTTTTATTAAAGTTCAAAGACTAAAATAGAATTTGTGAAAGTTTAGAGACAAAAAATGAGACAAACCGAAAAGTCTAAGGACCAAAATGGTTTTTTTTTTTTTTTTTTTTTTTTAAATTTGTTTTTTGGGTTTTGTTTTGGAAGTCCCAACAACCAGACCAAATATTAGTTGCAACGTCTGTTGACTTCAATCAATCGTCCGCAGCCAAAGATTGGTGCTTTTCAAATTACCAATTTCTGTATATATATATATAAGTTTGATGAGCCATTAAAGAAATTAGTGCACAAACAATGGCTATCTCAAATCTCTATCCAAGTGTTGTGTATGGCGGAGTAGTGATGATGATGATGTTGCTATCTGTTAGCTGCCAGAGCTTGTTCGACACAATTGATCACCCATTGACGTTTGATTACTATGCTAAAACTTGTCCCAATGTGTTGCAGATTGTGAGGAAAGAAATGGAGTGTGCTGTTCTCTCTGACCCGCGCAATGCCGCTCTCGTTCTTCGCTTGCATTTCCATGACTGCTTTGTTCAGGTCCGTCTCGCTTTTCTATTGATTTACGTGCATGTCAGCGTCGTGATAAGAACCGAACTCTATTATAATAGCAAAATAATGAAATACAAGATAATTCAAGTTTATGGTATTTGGACTCTCGGCTATTGTTTGAGATTGTTCAAGATTGAATACCACAATTGCTAAAATACTTTTCTTGCCTACTACCTCTTATTTCTAACCAAAATACCTTAACAAAGTTGATGTAAATAAATTTCTCTCCACTCGTAATGTTAAGTGGTTGGGTTGATTTGTAGTTTAACACAATTCAACGATTTATTAATGTTGTTAGTATGCATTGGTTATATTGTTTAGTCCTCGAGAAAGGTAAGGGGTGGCATGTTCTTGTTTTGAGTCACTAGCAATTATTTCCCAGTAATAAATAGTAGTTAATATTTAAAGAAATTGCAACAAACGTGCTATTCTCACGAAATAATTACAAATATAGTCAAAATTTAAAATATTTGTATATATAGTCATTAATAATACTATATTAAAAATATTGTATTATAAGAAAGTACGTGATAATACTCATTAAAACAAATATTACATTTGTTAATTTGTTTGAAAGTCACTATATTTATAATTACTTTCTAGATTTGACTAATTTTATAAATTTTCCTAATATTTATTTCTTTAATTATTATCAATCATAAATGGCCTATCTGCTTGCAAACATTTTCGAGTAACCATTATCTACATCTCAAACATAAACAACGATTATCCTCTTACTTTTATTTGCACACTAAATACATCAATGATTATCTCTAATCATTATGATATGCATCCGGTTGCATAGCCATGAGTGCTTATGTCCAAAGTAAACAATATCAATCAAATGTAAAGATTCCTCGAGTTGTTTGTCCTTCCCTTGACATTTTTGTAATCCACAATTCAAGCCAAGTCATAATAACTTTCTAACAACCAATTTCTACAAATTGTGGATAGCAGAGTGATCTTGCTGCCACAATCTAATGAGATTCAATTCTTCGTCAATTCAATTTGTAAAGAGAAAATTTCTTTAAGACATATGAAAACCGAACTTATGTAGAATTTGAAATAGGGGTGCGACGGGTCGGTTCTGCTGGACGACACGATAACATTACGAGGAGAAAAAACGGCATCCACGAACAGACACTCCCTGAGAGGGTTCAGAATGATGGACAGGATAAAGAACAGGCTTGAATCAGAATGTCCTGGGATAGTTTCTTGTGCAGATATACTCACTATTGCAGCCAGGGATGCAGTGATTTTGGTAATTTATATTCAACCCACAATTATTTATTATAACTTCTCTATATTTAATGGTGGAAATGGTTGCTTTTGCAGGTGGGGGGTCCTTACTGGGAGGTTCCTCTTGGAAGAATGGATTCCACAACTGCCAGTTATGAACTTGCATACACAAATCTTCCCTCTGCTAATGAAGGACTTCTTACCATCATTTCCAAGTTTCTTTATCAGGGTCTCTCTCTCACTGACATGGTAGCTTTATCAGGTTTGCTTCAATAACTCTTATGTCCATTTTTTTTTTTGTATAACAAAAAAAAAAAAAAAAGAGTACGAATAGTAGAATAAAAATAAAATCGTTTATACCACAAAAAGGGACACGTCGTCTATGCTTAAAATCAAGTGAACTGATTGCTTTTAATCAGTTCAAACATTTAGTTCAGCTGATTGAAAGCAATCAGTTTAGTTGATTGAAAATAGGTAAGGAAAAGAATGAAAAGTTTTGAGTATGAAATATAACGTAAAAAACTGTTATAGAAAAAATGTTATAAGTAAAATTATTGAAATAAAAGTTATAATATCTATCACAATTTCTCTATGTTACAATTACATGTCTTGTGTGTGTTTATATAGTAAAGAATTATAAGTTCAATCTATGATCGGAATTAAAAACGGTGAAAATTGATACAACTTGACAAGTTTAGAAGTGAAAATTGACATTTTCTTTTCCTAAATACTCATTCATGCTTATTGAACATGTTTTGAAATATGGTTTAACTTCTCTTGCTTTGATACCATGTTAATTAAAAAATAATATTCGAGTGCGTACATTCAGGAGCGCACACCATCGGGATGGCGAGGTGTGAGAATTTCAGGGAAAGAATCTATGGAGATTTTGAAGCAACTTCAGATTCTACCAACCCAATTTCAAATTTATATCTTAAGAAATTGAGATCAATTTGCCCCCAAGTTGGGAAAGGTACTGATCAAGAGAAGAACAACATAACAGCAATGGACAATGTGACACCAGAGCTGTTTGACAATTCATATTTCCAGATTTTGATGAGAGGAGAAGGGCTTTTGAATTCAGATCAAGAATTGTATTCCAGCCTTCTGGGCATGGAAACAAGAGCACTTGTGAAGAAATATGCTGCTTTTCCACTTGCTTTCTTTCAGCAATTCTCTGAATCCATGGTGAAGTTGGGAAATATTACCAATTCTGATAGCTTTCTCACTGGGGAAGTTAGAAAAAACTGCAGGTTTATAAACACATGAGAAACAAAATAAAGGAAGAGTTTATTGTAATTGGTTGAAACCATTCTTAAAGCTTAGGACTTTGTTCTTCACTGCTACACAGCCAAATTCCAATGTATGATTTTAAGTTATTTCTTCTATCTGTAGTTTTTTTTTTTTGGAATTTTAGAAATCTCTTGTTATGTTTTCTATTCTTGAATTTGAGTAGTGAAATGGTTGGTAAAGATTTAAGGTATCTATAGTATGTTATTTTTAGAGGTCTTTCCTGGACCAGATTAATTGTAAAATCTCTTATTATTTACTATACTCATACCTTGAGATGAGTAGACGAGTTTGGGGTATCCTATTGGTCAAATGTCTACTTGTCACTATCATTTTAAGGTTTACCTTGTCTATAACTTATCTTTAATGAAATAAGACTATTTGGGTGTTTTTTTTAAGAAAAAGAATCTTTTGTTTGTATTTGATAGTATATGTTTATGTTTAATCATTCATCAAACTCTTTGTCAAATATCGTATTGAACTCTTCGTCAAACTTATTACTCAACCATTATTAACACTAATTTTCAAACAGGTTATTAATTATCCAACTAGTACTAATACAAATCTCCAAACAAATAGTTAATTACTCTTATAACCGCTCTTAACATCAATTTTCAAACGAGCAATTAATTACTTCAATTACCATTAATCCTTTCACTCGTCTCCACTTCACTTTTATTTTACCAAACCGTCAAACTATGTCTGTATCAATCGACAAATTTTTAGCAGGACAGTCATCACTATAAAAGAAGGTGACCACCACTACAGGCAGAAGGGCAGGAGTGACATCACTGTGTTAAAGTCCATTTAGTTTTATTATTTTATGTTTTCTTAGCACTATTGTTTAATGTTTTTATTTTACTTTTCTCTCTCCTGTAATGGTCCTTGCAGACCTAGCTATTTAAGGAACAGTAGTTCCACTTTTCAAGATGGACAATTTTAATCAATTTACAGCCACCTTCACTGCATTTCTCTTCTAAGGTTTACAACCCTTTTCATTAGTATCAGTCACCAACTTTTAACAACACCAATCAATGGCTACTATCTCATCCTCTTCTTTTTCAGAATTCCCCTCCTTAAAATTCTAATTCATCTCAACAAACTCCTCTACCTTTTTCCCCACATTTAAACTCTCGACAACTACCACACCAACAGGTTCCCCATCCTCCTTTTTCTACTCCCATACCTCATTTCGGCTCTTTCTTATAGCAGCCTCAATTACCTGTTGCCCAATCTCCTTTCTTCTCATCTCAAATTCTTCCAAATGTCTCTTACTCCTTCCCTATCAAACTCAATGATTCCAACTACCTACTATGGAAAAACAAGATTCTAAATGTTGCCTACTCCTTAAGTTTGGAAGGGTTCATCAGTGGCTCCCCCACCTCGAGGTAAGAAAATTATTGGATGCAAATGAGTATTCAGACTTAAATTCCATCCCGATGGCTCTATTGCCAAACATAAAGCCCGGTTTTTTGCAAAAGGTTTTACACAAACATATGGGCGGGATTATTTTGACATCGTTAGTCCCGTTGTAAAGCCTTCTACAATTTGCATAGTGCTATCGCTGGCTGTCACGTTTCATTGGCCCATACGTCAATTGTATGTCAACAATACATTTTTAAATGGTGAGCTTAATGAAGATGTTTATATGGATCAACCTCCCAGATATGTGTACAATACTCTTCCTCACTATGTTTGCAAATTACAAAAAGCAATTTATGGACTGAAACAAAGTCCTCGTGCGTGGTTCACTAAGACCAGTTCATGTTTAGTACAATGGAGATTTCTTCCTATCAAGTCCGACAATTCAATGTTTTTCTTGCGCCAAGGTAATGCCCTTCTCATCAGATTGATATATGTTGATGACATTATTTTACATTATTATCCTCCTTTCAATTGAAAGATCTTGGCCCTCTCACCTATTTCTTGGGCATTCAAGCAATATTCAACAAAAATAATCTTCATCTCTTTCAAGAAAAATACATCAAGGATGTCTTAGAATGGGTGACCATGATGGATTGTAAACCTGCTACCACTCTGATGGCTTATGGTCCTTCTTTATCTATCACTGATGGCGAGCCTTTTGACAACCCAACTGAATATTGCAACATTGTAGGAGCTTTGCAATATTGTACTATCACTCGTCTCGATATGTCTTATGTTGTCAACAAGGTCTGTCAATTTCTTCATGCCCTCACAACATCTCATTGACTTGTAGTCAAAGTATACTACGATATCTGAAAGGCTCCTCATCTCACAGGTTACGCCTTGTGACAGCCCGACCTTTTTGCACTATTTTCGAGGTCAGTTTTATTGTTTTTTTTATTATTTTTGGTTTACCGGGAATCCCGGGAGTGGTGGCCTTGTGTTAAGTTAAAGAAACTTTCATTCTTTTAATTTTAATTGAGGGTTTCGAAATCGAAAATTGAATTTAGAGGGGCAAAATAGTAATTTTGGGGCCAGGGGCATTTTTGTAATTTCTGGCACCCCTTTTGTCCTTATATAAAAGGACAAAAGTCAAAAATCATGAGGGTTTTGAGTGTTTTTCTCAAATCCAGCGCCGCCCACTTTTTCTCTCTCGATTCCTGTGATTTCCGACAGCCGCCGACGCCATCAGCAGCCAATCATTGTCGTGCCTGCTCTGTTGCCGACATCGTCAGCGCCGCCGACAGAAGTTGTCGCCTCGGGAGCCGCCGCCGCCAGCATCCACCAGTCGCGTGAAGGGAGAGAAGGCTTCGTCCAATCAGAGGCCGCGACAAGTTCCGACGCCGCCAGCGCCGCTGCCTCCCTGTCCCCGCGCGTGTCCGACAGCCGCAGACGTGTCAGAATTTTCCCAGCTTCGCATTGGCCAGCGAATCCGAGGCTGAGGATTTGTCGTCCGAACCTGAGCGCTTTTCCGAACCTGACCTTCGACCACTCAGCGCGCGACACGCGTCCCTGCTGCGCCAGAAATTGTCTCCGAGCGTGCTGCTCACGCGCCGGTGAGTTCCAGCGCCACGCGCCGCCGACGACGACTCCTCCGGCCACTTTTCCGGCCACGCGCCGCCGTGGGTCGCCGGAAAATTTCCGGATACTTGTTTTTGGGTAATTTCGACGCTCTGGACC
>JBBMEG010048100.1:0-54820 GCA_037832605.1 Cyclanthera cordifolia
AAAAAACCTGAATCAATTATCTTATCTCTTTCTTTTCCGTTCTCTACTTGATCATCAAACAATTTACTATCACTTTCCTTCTTAACTTACTATACAAGGACTTCTACACTTTTTCCCTTTCTTTCATTTTCCTTTCTTTCCCTTACAACCCTAGCTAAATAAGCCCCAGGCGCTTTGAGCTAAAAATCTCGATAAGCATTAAGTCGCTATTAGAGCGACCAGACACCATAATATGCGATGCTTCAAGCCACATGATATATGTACAAGCATCTCAATGCCCGATAATAATAATGTCGAAACACCATTAACTTGAATGTCGCAAACCACTTCAATTAAAATTTTATGGGGGTATCGTGTTCATAAAAGCTTTGTTTGTAAACTCTACACAACGCAGCATTTATAGCATCTCAACACTACATAATATTCCCTAGAAAAGGGTATGATGTTGGAGGATGCCCCTAAATGTATCACAATTAAACAAAACTAAAGCTTCAACAAAAGAGGATCATATATTACCAATCCAACAATAAAGATATCAACAAACACAACATACACCAACCAATTCAAGACATTTACTCTCTTTAAATAAATGATTAAAACCCCCTCCATATGTTATCTAATATATTATTAAAAATGTAAACTGAAAAAGAAAGTAACAAAATAATTATAATGTTAGCAAGTCAAAGAAATTTTATATATATATATACACACATACATATATATACGCGTTACATTTGGGTTGAACTTGACCGTTCAACTAGGCTAATATTAACCATTACAAAATTCAAACTAAGAAAAATTGTGTACTAATAAAATAGATAATTATGTGATAGGCAAGGAACCTGCATCAATGGATTCTCCTTAAAAAAAACCCAACTAATTTTTTTGTCTGCATCTTCCTTAAGACAAGATGTGCAGTTTCCCAACAACAATCAAAACTCTCCTGCTGGCCGCTGCCATTGCCGCCGTCGCCGTCGATCCGACAGAGTGCTACGGTTTCAACTTCCCAATCTTCACCACTAACAACCAGCTGAACCTCAAACTGAGTGGCGATGCTTACTTCTTCAAAGACTACATCCAACTCACATGGGGCGTCCAAGGAGCTCTCATTGCCAACGCCCATGGAAGGGTGGTTTACAACCACCCATTCCGCCTTAAAAACAACCACAAAATTGCATCTTTTTACACGACCTTTGCCCTTTTCATCGCCCCCCAAACTTTTCCCATCGGTGGCGAAGGCTTGGCCTTCATACTTGCCGCTGATGCCACGTCCCCTGCCCACAGCGATGGGCAGTGGCTGGGTATCGTCAATGCCTCCACCAACGGAGCACCGCAGGCTCAAATAATGGCCGTCGAATTTGACACCAGGAAGAATTTTCGGCAAGACATCGACAGCAACCATGTGGGGTTGAACGTCAACAGTGTTTTCTCCATTGCTCAACGGCCATTACTGGAATTTGGGGTTAATCTTTCGTCGTTGGAGTTTGTTTATGGGATGGTCAAATATGATGGGGAGAACATTTCCATCTCTGTTTCAATGTCCAACAAAACAGAGGATCTACTGAAAAACACTGTCATTCATCAGCCACTGAACCTGTCGTTTCTTCCTGACGAGGTTTATGTCGGATTCTCAGGCTCCACGAGCGATTTCATGCAGTTGAATTGTGTGAGTTCTTGGGAATTCTATGGAACAGATATCGATGGTGGAGGCAGAAACAATCGTTTCTGGATTTTGCTAACAGTGGCTGTGGCTGGATTTGGGGCTGTTGTTGGAACTGTAATCACTTTCTGGGCGAGGAAAAGAAGACAATTAAACTTCCAAATAGAGGCATGTGAAGGAATAGAGCATCAACTTCAAGATATCTCCATGGCACAAAAGTTCGAATTGAGAGAACTGAAGAAAGCAACAGATAATTTTGATCCCAAGAACAAGCTTGGGAGAGGTGGTTTTGGAACTGTTTACAAGGGAATCTTGATAAACAAAGAGGTAGCGATTAAGAGAATCTCGAAGGACTCGCGTCAAGGGAAGCAAGAGTTCATTGCAGAAGTTGCTACTATTGGTAGCCTCCATCATAAAAACCTCATAAAGCTAACTGGATGGTGCTATGAAAAGACGGATCTTTTGCTCGTATACGAGTACATGCCTAATGGCAGCTTGGACAAGTTGATATTTGGCCACAGTGAGATCAATGGGATTGAGTCTGCTGCACCCGATTGGGAAACTAGACGAAACATAATCTATGGGGTGGCTGAGGCTTTGGATTATCTTCACAATGGATGCGAGAAGACAGTGCTCCATAGAGACATAAAGTCATCCAACATCATGTTAGACTTGAAATTCGAAGCCAAGTTGGGAGATTTCGGATTGGCTCGAACAATACGTAGAACTGAACAAACTCATCATTCAACTAGAGAGATAGCAGGAACACTAGGGTACATGGCTCCAGAGATTTTTCTAACTAGCAGAGCTACAAGAGAAACTGATGTATACGCCTTTGGAGTTCTGATTCTAGAGGTTGTATGTGGAAGAAAGCCTGGAGTTCCATTCGAGCTCGGTGGCGACAATGGCAGTCTCGCACATTGGGCATGGGAATATCACAAGGAAGGTAAAATTGTTGAAGCTGTAGATAGAAGAATTGAGAGGCAGTTCATTAAAGAAGAAATGGAGAATCTATTGATTTTGGGGTTAGCATGTTGCCAACCTAGCCATCTCCAAAGGCCAACCATGAAGAATATTCTACAGGTCATCAAAGGGGAAGCAAATCCACCAATTATACCCAATGAAAGACCTTCATTCATATGGCCTCCCATTCCCCTGTTGTTTGGAGAAGACCCAAACAACACGGTGACAAAAGGCCAATTTTCTCAAATTACAGAACTTATAGGAAGATAATATAATCGAAAAATCAGTTTTCCCCGCTACATATTTGGCAGACAAACAATTTTAAAATAAAGCTCACTTGTGAATTTCAAAGCTAGAACCTTCAAATGTGCATGCCTTGAAAACCCTAAAGCTCTATCAACGAGGCCGCTCCTTGGGGATAGAAAGACGATATATTCTAGTGAAAAGGCTTAGTCTTTGTTGTTAAAGAATCTACCTATATGCATGTTATTTGTATATAGTCTCTTAATGTGTAATCCATCTTCTATGGAGTTGTTTGCCACGCAATGAATTTCTCTCTCATTCCAATGTGCACATTAGTCTTGTATTTTGATCTACACAGTTAATGGTATGAAGCATTTCTATGATTGAAGATGCTCCTCCAAGAGTATTAAGGGTTTTAAAGCGGGAAAGAACGGTATTCATGTAACTTTATAGCAATTTGCGGATGATACTTTGTTGTTCTGCAAAGATGATGATAATATGATTGAGGCTTTAATAAAAATCATTGAGTTGTTTGAATGGTGTTCTGGCTTAAACATAAGCTGGAAAAAATCAGCCATGTGTGGTATAAATTTGGACGATTTGAAGAATTGAAGATTTGAAGGTTTTTGCTCTTGCACTTGGTTATCTCGATATGCATCCCTTTCTGAAGCTTGTGTGATGTGCCATCTCTACTCGGCCTTCTCTGCTCAGCAAGGGACTCTCACCTATCGGACATTCGCCGACCTTAGCGTAGCAACACCTTTCTCTCTCTCTCGAAAGATCGTGGTCGTCAATGTATCGATTTCCTTCTTTTTCTCCTCCATATGCAGAGCGAAGTCCTAATAAGCCACGAGTCTTCTCCAAGTTCTCCGCATTCAAGCGCTAAACTGGGAAGTGTTTTCCTCTTCCCTTCCCTCTGTATTAGATCTGTTGGAACCTCCATATGCAAGTTCTTCCTCTCGGAGGTAAGCTGATAATGAAATATCAGAATGCGAGCCTTTCCTCTCCGAAAACAAAGTTGGACGTTCAACTTCTTGAGAGTTGCAATTTTGTATTTATTGTGTTATCTTATAGCTTAACTAGGCGTCTCTTACCATTGGCATTGCCCGGCGGTTCACTTAAAACCAACTTCGACAATGACAATAACAAGGCTAGTTCATCTAGCACATGTTGAAAGTTTTTCCAAGAAATAACCTAAGAAGGTATGTATTTAGAACCGACATGAGTTCAAGTCCTGATCAATATCACTACGTAAGACTTAATATCTTACCAATTACATTGACAACTAAAAGTAGTTGAATAAGACAATTGTTGGTGGATACTAAAAAACAATCGAGATGTGTATTTAGTCTTAGAGGTATTTTATATTAATAAAAAGTTCTCTTTGAGGTAGAAATAGCCACAATCATTGTCCACATATTTGTCCCATTGGATAACACATGATGACTAGCATGTAATTAAGGATTTGAAGCAACCAAATTATAAATTCAGAAAACTACATCAAAAAGTAATAAAAACAACTAATCAGAATCCTTAAATCAATTTTCATAATATCAAACAAAATTTATGATTACCTCTTAAGTTGCAATAACTATACATAAGTCCTATTTTCTAAGAGAAAACAGCAGATAAGAACAATCAAGTGAATCTAAGAATTATGGTGCAAGATGTGGGGTGCGTGATGGCTGAGGGAGAGAAGAAAGAAGAGCAAAAAAAAAAATTTAGCAACTACCTTTTAACACTAATGTGAAAGTTCGGAATATTTGATATAATATATGTAAGTTAAAAATGTCCACCATTGACCATATGGGGGATGAGAAGAGTACGAAGCAGCAGCAGCTCAAGCATCTTCAGTTTGCACGGTTAAGTCTTGTATGCCCAATTCATGATATATATCATGCACGAACTCGAGCGTTTGGTGATTGTCCATTCCTTTCTTTGTCTGTAACAACAGTGATTTTAGTTTTTGCCACTACCAGAACAGAAAATCAGATCTACGTGATGGAACTACCAGTAACATCACAATATAACCGTTGCAAATGCATAACAATGTTAATCATCAAATAATACTAGTATGCTAACACTACCGTTAGAGAGAGTGAGCCAACAACTTGACCAGGTACTAATTCCCAAAATCGTGCTTGAGTGACTTCTAATATGTCTTCCCGTGACGTAATCTGACAAAATGTAAAGATGGAACATGCTTAAACATCACGTGGAGGAAATAACAAGTGATAAATCTTCATTTTTTCTCTTTAATTTTGGTTAGTTTTTTTACCCACGCCGTGTGTTTTGAGATAAGTAATGAAAGGATTTATAATATGGGCATTAGCAAATAGCTGGGACTTTGTTCAGAGTAGTTAGGTTATAAATAAAGCAGGGAAGGAGAAACGTAGCAAATATTTTGGCCATTTTAATATTGGGTGTTGAGTAATCTCAAGAATGGGAGTGTGTAAATACCTTAAGGCTTAAACTTGGTTTATCTAGTAAGTGATGACTTTTATAATTTGATATATAGTCAAGTTCTATCATACTCCTGGTATAAAAAAAAGTAGCATTTCTGTTGTCTGTTGAGAGAATTAGGAAATAGGAGGAGTACGAAAAGAGAACAGAATAGTTAAGAGAAATTGTAAAGGGGGATTGGAGCGAGAAAACATACACTTAAAATGTAAAAAGAGTGTGTAACAGAGCTTTTTGGAAGAGAGAAGTACAAGAAATTGAAGAAAACATGATGAAAAAAGTTATTTAACAAAAAATAGTGAGCACAGAGAAAGGTTAATGTTTTTGTATAGGAAACAGGAAACAAAAACACTTCTTTTTTTTAGAAGGAAACAAAAAAACTTAATTGATGAATGAGTACGATGTGGCCTATCAGATACATATTACGAAAAACACCTCCAATGACAAAAAAATATTTATTAATAAAGTTATAGTGTTACATAGATGCCTATCAAAGGCAGAAAAAGGTTAATCGAAAAACAAAAGTTTGAACAGAGCAGTAAGAAACAATGGATAGACAAAAAGAACATTAGTGTGTATAATTGGGTATCTAAGAAACAAAAACAAAATAGTTATCAAACGTTCCATTATCGTTCAATATTAAAAGTGAGAATTATTTTAAAAACAAAAAAAAAGTTAAGGAACTCACTTTTTACTGAAAAAATGAAAAAAATACCAAATAAGTCCTCATGGTCCAACCGTCGTGATAAAATAAATGCTTATGCACAAACCTGTCTCCAACATTTGCTTAATGCCGAAGTTGGAATGCTTGGTGGTGCCATTTGAAGTAAAACACCCCCGCTTGCTCTAAAGAGAGGCATTACAATCATAAAGACTGCAACTGAAACCATTCCTAAGCACAAAACTTCAGCATTTTGAACCCTGCAAAGAAGAAAACGTGAATCCAAACAAGACTAGAGTTGAAGCAGACAACCAAAAAAGAAGATTTGTGTATCAGTAGTTTACCCAAGAGACAAAAACCAGGACGCCAATATCAGACCTGCACTGAGAACCATTGACAAAATGATTTAGAGATTAACATATCACTGAAAGAAAATTTATATTTAGGCAAAGCACCCATAACAAACGGTTATTAGGAGAGCAAGCATGCATGTAGAAATGAAAGAAGAAATAGAGGAGAATATATTTTACCTGCGGATAGAATCTGCAAGAACATGCAAGTAAATTGAGTGGTAGTTCATATCTTCAGCTTTTCTGTACACTAAAAGCAATGATCCAGGGATGAGACAATCATCATAATCGCAGATCTCATGGCTTGAATTATAAGCCATTAAATATTAAGATCGTCTTGGATATGACACAAATGAACCCAAGAACCAATGACACTGAGTAAGAAAATACTAAGAATGGTAATGTTGAATATAAGATAATTACCTATACGTCATGTCAATCCAACCGAAATTCATAAAGAATGTACTTATCAAAATTCTCATTGATAAATAAAAACTGCTTAGTTCAAAATTAAAAAAGAATGTAATAGACTTTTTTAAAATTTATAACTACAGGGACGCAAACCTCAAATTGACAAATATATAAAAATTACCATTATTTTAATAGCTAAAAATATTTACACTTGAAAATGAGATAATATGTTAAATTAGAGCTTTATTGCAGGTATGAGAACATTATTGTTCATAAAATAGAATTTCACAATCACACTAGAAATCATTTTTTTATGAACACTTGGAATAAATATGGTAGATTTATATAAATTAGAGGAGTCTACGAGAGGACACTTCAAAACAATGGACAAAATGACCTAATAGTACGTAGTTACTAGCCTAGTCTAGACTCTCTAGTGAAAAATCCATAATGCCACACATTATCCTGAATTGAATTTAAGAATAAACAAGTACTTGATCAAGAACCGATGAGGTAAGAAAGAAAGAAGAAAGAAGAAAGAAAAAATACACATATATTACTAATCAGACAAAGAAACCTTGAACGGGAGACTCACCAAGATTAATACGAGCATAGTTCCTAAAGAACCAAACACCTATAAGATTAACCATTAAATTTGTTACGGCTGAGACAATTAAGTAGTGCCTGCAAGGTGAAAATAATTATCAGATATACATAATATTCAAGAACTGTCTTTTTTTTATATATGAAACAAGATCTATGTCTTAATTGGAATGCTTTCATATTTACTTCTTAATTTCCTTTGTACAGTTTTTTCACTTTGTCGATTTTAAGTATTATGTAATCTTGTACTTTTAAGCATTGGTCTCGTTTTATTATTTTAATGAAAGTTAGGTTTCCTTTTCAAAAAAAAAAAACCTAACCTTAAAATTCTTCAAAATGTTGAGATAACGAACTCAAGAGTTTCTTTCGGAAGAAAAAAAAAATCATTTTAAAATCATTTTGGTTTCTATTGGTTACCAAACATTGCAAATTTTAGGGATAGAACGCTTGTAGGTCATCCAAAATCACTTGGGAAGTTAGCCAAACATATGCCTTAGTGTAAGTGATTGTCATTCGATGAGATATGAAATCCATTTGGATCATTAAATTCAGCACTTCATTTAAGCTATTCCTTTTCTCGTAAAGGCAGGCTATGAAGCAACAAAAAATGTAAGTCGTTTTCTTGATAAGCTTAACAGACATGTCCTATATACATGAATCCTGGCTGCTAAAAGTAAAATTCAAATGAAAAATTCAGAAACTTTGCATAACAGAAACATCTACAAAGTAAGCATCAAGGTCCAAGAATTTAAGGTAGACAAGGGAAAATTAGGAACTCAAACCATTAAAAGCTACAGGCAAGTGTCTCCACCAATGAATTTACATGGGAACAACGTTTAGAATGTATTCTAATAAAAATCCACTATTATATATCGCCAAACCAAATGTTTATAGGGAACCACTTACTTGTGTTCAGACTCATCTTGTATAAATGCATGTAGTGCTTCCACAGCTAACGAGAAAGATAGAAACAGGAGAAATAGCTGTCTACACATGTAATGGAGTAGTAAATGTCCAGATAGCCAAAAAAAATGAAGTTAAATGAATTGAAATTTTCTTCAATGTGATTTGTAAGAAAGGTACAGAGAATCAAATCACCTAGAGAGGTTAGGAAACTAGAAAAGGCAGAAAATTCAGCAAGAACCAACTATGCCATGAAATTAGCATCTAAAAGAATAAAAATTGAAACGTTCATACACGTGCAAAATTTTAAATGCTTACGGCATTCGTAAAGGCAGCCAAAACCTCTAGTCTCTTGTACCTGGTAAGAAAAACCACAACCGTCAATCATCTCTACTATTAAATAAATTTTGGCAAACCGAAAAAAAGGTACATGAGATATCCAAAACAAAACAAAATTGCAAGTTCATTGATATGCGGTCATATTGTGATGCTCTGTTTATGTTCCTTCAAGAAACTTTAATTCCTATAATATATATAAATATTATAATATATATATGTGTGTGTGTGTGTACAAAATATTGTCAACAACGTACCTATCATTTTTCAGTTACATCAATAGATATGTTTACAAATTGATGAAGTAAATTCTTCTGTTTTTTAAAAAAAGTATTTTCTAATAAGTTGTCAGTTTAGTAGTATAGTAGCATTTTCAATGAGTTTATCTTCAACACACATCAAGTTAGATAAGTTAGTATGGTCAAGTAGTTTAAAGTTGATACGCTTTCAGAATTATGAGAATGTATAAGCAACCCAATCAACCAAAATCAACGAATCTTAGCATTTAGCAAGACAAAAAGGACTTCATAAGGAATGTTTGGCGCACAAATCATAAAATTGACATGAAAGAAAATGAGTGGTAAAATTAAAAAGCATCCAAAAAAACTATAAATATAACAGAAACCACTTTTTTTCCTTTTTCCGAGAATCGGAGTTTCGCTCCCCTACACAGAGGGCAGCCAAGCCCGTCCCAAGATCCGAACCCAACACGGCAACACCCAAGAGACAATAAGGAGTTTTACAATTAAATTCACTCATGGATCTCAAACTTGGGACCTCAAAGAGAGTATACCTTGAATGCCCAGAGCTTCAACCACCAAGACCGCCCCCAGGGAACTATCTAAAAACCACTTTTAATATAGTCTCTAAGGGGTGGAGCGGCGGTCGAAGGCTTGAGCTTTGAAAGTGTAATTAAGATCCCAGGTTCGATACCCACCTAAGTCGGAGAGATTAATTTCTAGACAGCTCTAGTGTCTTCATTCCTTCGATGTCTCTCGGTGCCTGACCTAGAGACGGGTGTCGTTATCCCGAGTATAGTGGAGCGAAACTTCGATTATCCGGTTTACAACATATATATATATATAGAGAGAGAGAGAGAGAGTTAGAGGGGGAGAGAGTAAAAAAAAACGGAAACAATTAACTAAGTTAAATTGAATTCATCTAGTTCAGTTAGTTTCATAACCATGCGTAAATAAACCTCCTATGAGATTGGAGAGGTCTTTTGCAATTCTCTCTAGAGGGTTTATCTATTTTTGTTGTAATTATGAAATTGTTTCTCATCCAAAAAATGAGCAAATAAACCTCACCCATATGTGAAAACATGATCAGGCTTACGCCGGGAGGCAGCAATGGCAAACAATGAAAATGTCAAAAGACCACAGCCAAAAGTCAAATGAAATGCATCAGAAACCAGACCTGAAGACATAAGAAAAACTAATAAGATAAATAACTCACATACAAATAAAAAAAATTGATGAATTAAAAGAAAGGAAAAGAATAGTGACGTTCATAAACACCATACCAATACGGCCAGTAAGAAGACCAATAGCTAACTCGGCAGTCGAATACATGACATTAAGCGAAATCATAAGAAACAACCTCTTCATATACCGATTCCCAGATCTCACATTCTCTAAAATCGAAAAGGCAACTGATAGAACCGATAATTTATCCCCATGACTATCCTCAACCCCAGAGAATTTACTACTGTCGGAAGCAAATCTCCCAGGTGGAATGTTTATGCTCGACATATTCCTCGAAAGAAAAGGCTTCGCCGAATCCTTGGATTTGATAGGAATCGGCGTATGGGGCAGCTCTTGCCATTGATTAGGCAAAGCTTGACGCGAGAAAGCAAACCTCCGATCATTGGCATCAAATCCGGTATCCCTATTCCAAGAATTCTGGGAATCGTTTGATCCAGCATGGCGATTGAAGGATCTGCTCCTATCCATGGTTTATGAGGGAAATTGTACAATCCCTACATAAAACTTGGAAGCTGTAAAATCAAAGCCCCGAAAACCATTAAACCTTCAAATTCATCGCAGAAACTTGGTGATTAAAATGTAGGAGATCTGGACGAGAACAGATAAAATTTCTGAGCTACGAACTTGGATTAAATAGAGAGACAGAATCAATGAATACAAATTTGGTACGAATAAACGAGACAGTGGCGATGGCCGAAGACCTGCAAGTAGACGCAGAACTTGGATTCGGATAAACGCCAAACTTGAACATTTGGCACGGCGCCTTGATTTTTTTATTTTTTATTTTTTTTATTTATTAAATCAAATCTAAAAAATATTTATAAAAATTAGGGTTACTTTTTATAATAATTAGCAGATGTTTATAATAGAGTAATTCAATGATATTAGGTCATTGATTTGAATTTTCATTTTGATTATTGTAATAAAAAAAAAACTTTAGAATTCATGCAGTACAATCTCCATTTCTTTTAACTTTTTTGATTAAATAACAATTATTGTTTTTATTTTAGTTTAATTAGCAATAATATAGGTCAAAGCAAGTACTATAGTGTCACGGTCGCTCTCTTAGACTTGTACAGTGCTATGATCTCATGCTCATCATGGTTGGGAGAATTCAAGCCCCAAACTCGGATCGCACATACTTTGTGGCATGTCGGATCGTTAAGCGAGGTTCACCAAGCATATAGTACATTATGGACCATTTTCAATCCCCTCCAATGCATGTCTTTTTGGCGAGGAATCATACGCCAACGTGGGAGCGTCTATTCGATGTCCGATTGACACCAAACTTGGCGAGCTTACATCTTAGCTTCATACAGACTTAACTCCAGAGCCGCTTGTCAAAACTCCATCTCGATCCTTGACATCTACGGGATGGCTCGGGGCCCCATGGTGCCCCCACTAAGCCTTAACACTGACACCTTGACACTACCGTAACTTGTTTTCTGATGCATCCAGCTGACACTATTGAACACTCTACTTGGTGTGATGGATGATGTACGTCCTCCTCGGTCACATCATGGCTTGTCAGGACGGGGACCATCAAAGCGTATTCAATGACTCTGACACTAGTAATGCATTAGCATCCACTCGATCAATGATTCGAATCTTCGTAGTGCTCTATACGTTATAATAATATTCTGCTATTTGGAGGTTTTAGTGATTATAATTTTGGTGTTTAATGAACTTTCTCTGAATTTTCTCAGTAAATATTTACAAATAGAATATATACTAATAGTAAAATCTACAAAATTGTTTATTTCCTTCACTGTTTGGTATTAGCAATTTATGTGTAAAAGAATATGTCATTGTATATTGAGTTTTGGTGTCTAAACTTGAAAAAAAAACATTCCATTACTACTTAAAATTTTAAATTTTGTGTTCAATTATTTCATAAATTTTATTATTATATTGAAGATAAATTTCAATTTTATATGTATTAAGAAGTTTATTAGCCACCAATGAATAGAACAATTTCTTGGTATCATTTTGACTAATAAGTAATCTATGAACAATTTTTTAAGCAACATGGTATTTAATAAAAAAAATTTTAAAATCCCCTTCTCCTATATGGTTGAATTATAAAATGAATAATTCATTATTTTTAAAGTAACTTATAAAAATAGTGAGATTTAAACTCATAACTCTATATTATAAAATAATAGAACATATATATTAAACCCAATAATAAATTGTTCCATAAAAGTAACAATACTTGCAAAACCCTAACCAATTTATTTCTCACAATTAATAATTAGGGTTATTACTATTACAAAGTCAACTAATTATTTTTATAAGTCAACTAATTATTGTTTTCGGGGGGAAATTACAAACCATCTGTGCTAACAATTAAATTTTTAAATTTTTAATTTGAACAATCACTTCCTTTAAAGTTTGAAAAGTATTGTAAATAACACATTTAAGTTAATTTTAAGAGATTTTCACATTTGTGAAAAGGTAAAATTACTCAAAAAATATTTAGTTTTTTTTTTCTCTAAATGCCCAAAACTAGAGAAATTCATAATTTCTTACCTCTTATAAATTTATAATGAAAAATAATGAAGTTTTTATATAACTAATGAATTTTTAAAATGTGTATATTTGTAATTCAGTGGGTCTTTTTAGTATCATGGTAATAACATTAGAGATGCACTAGCATCAGCTCGATTTGTGGTTTGAGTCCTCCCAATCCCAACGTTATAACCTAAAAAATAATATCACAATTCTATATTTTAAGTAATTCTTTTTAAAAATAGTGAGATTTGAACTTATAATTCTATATTATAAAATAATAGATCATATTAAACCCAACAATAAATTGTTCCATAAAAGTAACAATACTTGCAAAACCCTAACAAAATTATTTCTCACAACTAATAATTAGGGATATTAATATTACAAAGTCAACTAATTATTTTTATAAGCCAACTAATTATTGTTTCTAAATCAACTAGTTGTTAATTACCAACACTTTCTTCTCTTAGGTTACGTTTGTTCTTCGTGGAAGAAAAATAGTAAATCTTTACTTCTTAAAAACCATTCGTTTGTATTTAATAGTAAATAACTACTTACTCATCAAACATTTTATCAAACTTATCACTCAAACACTACTAACATAAATATTTAAACAAGTAATTAATTACTTAATTACTACTATCAATCCTCAAACGTGTAATTTATTACTCCAACCACGATTAACATCAATTCTCAAACACGTAGTTAATTACTCCAACGACTATTAATCCCTCTACACTCTGCTATTTTCTAGCAAAAACAAACACACTCTTAATCAATAATAACTTTTTTTTAAAGTAATAAATTTATTTTTCAAACTTCCCCCATGAATGGAGAGTTATAGGTGTTCTTTTGTAAGTTGTACATGCTCCCCAGTTAGTGAATGTTTACAAAACTTGGTGTAGTAAGAGATTTATGCACATCACTCCTATGATAACGCTTACAAGCAGGTGATCCTTTCGTTTCTCTTTTTGAGCGTTTGACTACACTGGGAAGGGATGAGGACAAAAGTTTGTGTTTGATGTGCATAGATGAAAAAGAAAATTTTAGAAAATCGACAGCAGAGTGCCAGGATGGAAAAAGAAGTGTTAGTAAATCAATGTTTAGTGTGCATAGAATGGAAGGGTTATGCCAAAAGAGTTAATGACACAATAGTTTTATTGTTTAGTGTTACAGTTCAACACCCGCATCACGGTTTCAATCCTAAAAATCGGTATTCGGCTCTCAATTTATTTTAGACATGTTTTAAAAAATTTTGAACTTTATTTCATTTCATTTATAATATAAATAAAATTTGAGAATTAATTAATTCAAATATAAAGCAATTAAGGTGATTAAATTTAATAATTAATCAAACAAAAATAATCAAATTAATCCAAATAAAAAAAACATAAATAATTACAAATATTATTTAAAGAACTCGATCTAAAAAGACTAGATAAATAACATATTTTAAAAGAAAAGAGACGCACATAAATAACATATAATAAAATAAATTTATGAGTTAGCTGAAGTTATCAACTTAAATTCTCAATAGAAGGAAGGTTTTGGGTTTAAATAAAAAAAAAAAACACGCATGGGCCACTCGGTTATCTGCGTGTGTGGGCTCCATGCGCCGGGTTAGAGATAATTATCCCTACAACCCAAACAGAGGAACCCATCCCTTTTCAACCCAACTCCCACCCCCAAACAACACCTTTGTCTTTTCATCAAATTGGTAACTGAAATAAAATATATGAATGTTCAACCTATCAATGCACAAATTGTACCAGCTCTCATCAAGGGATTGAAATCAAATATTCAGACATCAATCTTTCTCTTTATCAGATTACATAACTCAAGGTAATCAGCTATGAACTTTCAAGATTTTCAGCTATCTTGTCTCCACTAGAATGTAGGTGATCCATATATCTACTTATTGTGCCCATAAGTTTGAAAGTTATAAAATTGGGACCAGTCATCTTCCCCCAAAAAGTTCAAGTCCTGCCCCTTGAGCTCCTTGGCTGCATCAATGAAAGGAAAACTTGAAGAAAATAGAAGCAACGCATCGGTTGACATAATTGAAACTACCCTAACCTATAAGTTTAAGTTTTTTAATTGATTGATGATTAACATGATACAATATTGAAGATGGTTGGTTGATATGATTAAATTTACCCAATATAATCAATTTATACTTTTGGGTTGATTGGTAGTTTAATCTAATTCAACGTGATATTAGAGTAGAATATCCTGAGTTTAAGTCATTACCAAGTCGTTTCCTACGTGCAGGACATTTCTCAAATTTATCTGTTTTTTAGTCATGTATGGAGGAGGCGGGATCCCAAGTCTCCCAAGTGAATTGAAAGGAAAACAATATAGACAACTGAATAGATTTCAATTGGAAACAAAATAAGATAGAGAAGGAAGGTGATAATCTTTTTTTTAAATAAAGAAACTTTTCATTGATAAATGAAAAAAAGGATGGTGATTATCATTACACCAAAAATACACAATTATAACAACTATCCCTAGGAAGCTGTAAAAAACCCTCTCGAAAATACAATATTGCGCCTTTTTTATTCTGAAATAATCCGGTTTTATTTCATAAACATTTTGTTTCCTAACAATTTTCGTCGAGTTTTTCATCGGAGTCTCTGACTTAAGAATACATTTAAGTTCTAAGCCACGTTTCAAAAACAAAATCAAGTTTCTGCCAAGTAACAAAAGAAAGAAAATTATAGGTTGAAGTAATGCCGTAACCACTACTTTCAGAAACGAAATAGTTAGTAAAGGGAACCTGAAGTTTTCAAGTTAGCTTACAGTTTTCCGCCAAGTAAAGTTTGTTTGAAAAGTGAGAGTAAATACCAAAGGTTGAAGGAATTTGAAGGCAGATTTTAAGACTAAATCTAGGGGATAATCAAAAGCCCTTGGATTTTCCTTTAACTTGTGAACAAATCTTCATTAAGACCGATTCACAAAGGAGCTTAACTTGATTACCTTCTTCTGCAACAAGGAGAGTTTGACTTAGGCAAGTTCAGATAAAGAAGGCTCCATAAGGAAAGGAGAGGAGTTCATATGCTTTTAAGTGCAAATGAGGTGCTTTACCAACTCGACCAGGAGGAGGGGAAGAATTAAATTCTGACAGAGATAAGCTAAGCCACTTTATAGAGTTACAAGAATGACGATGTCGCTTTTTATTGCCTGTCCGGCTTTTTATTGCCTGTCCGACTTTTTATTGAGAATTATTGACATGGAGTTTTGGTCCCTTGCAAGTTTTAAGTATTTTTTGGTCTTCAGCTAAGTAAAAGAATTTTTGAAATTATTCTGTTCTTATTTTGCTGGATTAGAGCACCTTCTTGTTTCAGTTTGGCTCCTTCCTTGCTAGATTTATCAAAGTCGAAATATCTCGCCACTCATAGATTGGGATCGAGCTCGATATGTTGACTTGTTCAGGGTTAATCTATGGTGTGGATGGCTAAACCGGTTTTTGAGCACCCCTGAAAGTTTTGGGAGACTGTTATGGAGAGTAATCTTGGCGTAGAAGATTTATTTCAGCTTTTTACCTTTGTTTCTTCATAGCTGGGATTTGGAAAGGTACACATCCGTGATAGTTTTATTCTACATCAAATCCCTTTACTTTTTTGCTTTGTTCTTATTATTCTCTATTTTAATCATTCTTGTATCATACCTTATCTATGTTCTATCTTGCTGTTTCTCTCCTACGTTTTGGTAGATTTTTCTTGTTCTTTTTCGTAAAATCATTGTTTCTCATAAAAAAAAGAAAGACGAAGGATTTAACGAACACCTGGGATATATTGCCTCCTAAAAGAAAAAAGTAGACAACGCTTGAAATAATCAATTATGAACTAAAAAATAAAATAGACATCAAACGAGAAAGAAGAGGAGCAAGTTAATCCAGCATTTTTTCTTACGTATAATTGCGCAAGAGAAATTACCTTGTCACAATCTTAGATGATAATCAAGAGTATAGGCATGAATATCTGAAGCGCCAGTGCCAGGCCTGACAAAAACCCATGAACAAAGAAAATCAAATGTTAAGTTGCATCTAATGTAAAATGAAACCTTGCAAGTGAGATAACATTCAATTAATAAAACTGCATCAAACTTTAGTCAGAATGTAATGGCTAGTAGGAGGTTCAGAAGGTTTCCAGAAAATGAAAAAGTTAAAAATATACATAGAAGTTAAAATAGATAGTAACATGGTTTAGAGGATGATTCAATATAGTATCAAAACTGGAGAGATACTATTCCTACCCAATTAATATAAAAAACTCGCATGTCACCGTTCATAAATTAAATTAATATCCAAGTCTAAATTTTTTTTTTATAGGAAAAGAAAACATTTTCATTGATAAAGATGAAAGTGGTACACAAGCTTTTAGTTAAAATTAATATTCAAGTCTACATATTAGAGAGTATTAAGAATATACATAAAAGATTAAATATATCATAGGCTTTTAGTGAATTAAGCTAAAGACCCATTTAACTAACAACTTAACCGTCAAACTAGTTCATCATGTAAATTACACCATAGACGTAACAAGATGCTTTCAGAAATTTGATAAGCGCAAAGTCTGACACCAATAGTGCTACGAATAAGCTATCAAGAGACGGAGTGCCAACTTTTAGTCTATGTTTGTTTTTGGTAGAAGAAGAATGCTAAACCACTATTTCTCAAAGACCCCTCGTTTGTATTTTGTAGTAAACTACCACTCTTAACCACTCATCGAACCCTCTATCAAATCACTCCATCAAATTTTGAATCAAACATATCACGCAACCACTACTAACACCAATCTCCAAATAAGTAGTTAATCACTCCAACCACTATTAACACCAAATGGGTAGTTAGGTACTTCAACTATCATTAACCCCTCCACTTCGTTCTTTTCTACCAAAAACTAACATCAATCTTCAAACAAGTAATTAGGGTGAAAAGTCAGATAATGACATCTTTCGATTTTTTTTCTTTGTTATTTCTTGCCTCACACAAATTGAGATATTTTAACATCCTTTTTTGTAGATGACACACAATAGGGAAGGAAAGGGCAGAAATGTAACTACCGTGAAGAGCAAGAGGCATCAGCATAGAAGAAGAACAATAAGATGCATTTAAAATGTTTTCAATAAAAAAGAAGTAAGCTGCCCCATGACACAGGATGGCAGAGAGATCTCAGGAAAAATCAAATTATATTATTATGAAGAAAAAGGCGAATTCGAATTAAAATTCTTAGTGATCCGTAACATGATAAAAGAATAAGAACATATCCCATTTAAGTACCAAATCTATCAGATTTGACTTCCTGTATCAAAATTCAAAAACAGCATAATTCTTTTATTTGCTTTCTTACAGTTACACTCGTGGAGCTTCTTTTCCAATAGCAATAGTCTCTTTTCATACAATGACAAGCGTTGTTTCTAGTTCAAATAATATATATATCAAAACTGAATAGTCTGGAATCATGTATTAAATAGAAAACTGACTTTTAGAGTACCTTTTATTGATGGTGCCATAATGGAATGAGGTTCTTCCTGCCTTGACATCCTCAACATACTGCAGTCACAATTAGGGCGTTCGCTGTTTCCAGTTAATTTGTTGGAAAATTAAGGCCAATGGTAGCTGTAGCTCTCAAGTTTTCAGTTATTCAGAAATAGGTGTGTTATTATTTCCTTATCCTTTTAGCATGAAGATTTTGGCCTCACTTCAAGAAATGCTTGATTTTCTTAGACAGCTTAGATTTTCTTAGACCTTACACTTTTCTTTCTAAGATTAAAACCCTTTGTTACCATCGGTTTGAGAAGAATCATAGAAAATATGGGTTAATCCATTCTTTTTTTTCTTGATATCGGTGAGTGTGTGTATACCTTGATTAATCTCACCGTACAACCATTTGGCCCTACTATATTTGGTTGACAAAAAATGTAAAAGATGCTATAAATAAGCGGTCACGATGGATTGAACAATGTTAATAAAATCTTTAGAGTGGCTGGAAAGAAATAGAAGAATATATAATAGAAGCCAAAAGATTGGTGTGAGGTATACGAATAAGCAAGTGCATCTTTTGACTATAGTCTATAGCTTTATGTTGTAAGCAATACCTAATCTCTCATTCGTTTGAATTGGAGCCTGTTTCTGAAATTGTAATTGTTTTCTAGGTTTTTTTAACTTTTCTGACTTCTTTTGGCATGGTCTTTCTTCTATCTATTTCTCTCTTTAATTCTTTCGTGTTTGCTTGATTAAAAACTAAAATAAATAAATAAATACACATAATATTTTTTATGCGAGTGTTTAAGCCAGCTTTGACGCATCTTGACTCAACTTATCTCACGAGACGATTATTCGACTCTAGTATATTTGGTTGTCAAGAAAACTCGTAGGAAATGAATACTTAGGTAGATAGACATCATAGATTGAACACTATTTTAGCTTTCAAAAATAAGATTCTTTTTTTAGCAACATTTGATAACACTTTAATTCTAGTTTGTCATATAATTTTAATTTCAGTCTATATTTCTTTTTTCTAATTTATCAAACCATCAATAAAATACATACTCTCTTGTAGAACTCAAAAAAATAGCTATTCTTAAAAATAGTTCAGAATTTTTTGTTTATTGTTTTATTTATATTCGTGAGTGTAAAAACCAGCTTACACTCATCTGGACTAATTTCATGAGACAAATTATTTGATTTTACCATAGTTGTTTGTCAAAGAAATTCATAAGAAATTAATTTCTAGGTAGTTAATCACCATGAATTGAACCAATAATCTTCTGGTTCCCTATGACCCTCTTGACCGGTAGGAAATATATCTATGCATCAATAAAAAGTGTATATTTCCTGTCAAAAAAATGTACCGAAGTTCAGAAGGCACGTACCAATCTTAAGGTAACCAGCATGGATGAAAATGCAAGAGAATCAAAAGGTATATCGTCAAGAGAGAAAAGACGGCATTCTAAGGATTCAGGACCAGGAGAGAAATGGGGTTTCTTCAACTTTCCCATGAAAATTATATACGTCTACGAAAAACAAAGTAGATTATGTCATATTTTGAGAGTAAAGGACATCAAAATATTATATGTTAATTGATATAATTAAATTTACCTCAATCTATCAGCTTAAATTTTTGGAGGTTCATTGATGGTTTAACGTAATTCAACAGATGAAGTAAAAGATGTTTCTTTCTTACTTGGCCAATTAGGGGGATATCCAACTGAGCAAAAGGGGATGTAACTTCCACTTCTGCATTTGCCTCTTCCAAGGTTTCCCTAGTGGCACCATCAGCAGCTGACTCCCCAATTTCCAAGTAACCAGCTGGAAGAGTCCTATTGAACAACTAGTTCTCAAATTTAATGGTAAAAGTAATTAAAGAAGGAAGAATTACTCAAGTAAATGACAACAAATTATTCACTGCAGCAGCAATGCAAATTTTTTTGCTTTCCATAACAACAGATCCAAACTTTTGGTTTCTGTCACAGGTAAGAATAATTTTGCAATCCAATAATTCATACATTATTTCATATCTTTAAACGTCATCACATACCAAAGGCCATAGGATGGCTCAATGTTCCTCTTGCAAAGTAAGACCTTGTTTTCGTGAAGAATCAGACAACCCACAACCTACAAGTATCAGTTCAAGAAAATAAATTCAAGCGTAGCATTTATCCATATAGAAGAATATGTATATATGTATATATGTATGTATATATGTATATATGTATTTTTTTTTTTTTTTTTTTTTTTGGAAACCAGATAACTATATTCGGGTTAACCACGCCCGATAGACCAGACATCGGAGACATCGAAGGAATAGAAACACGACAGGTGTCTAGCAGAACCCACTTTACACTTTTCACCTATGACATGGCTTTGCAAAGGTTATAGATTGCAATTTGCAGATAAACTAGTTAAAATACAGCTCTACTAATACAAATCCACAAGGAAAGATAAATATAAACTAAAACAGACAGAACCAAGTATTACAATACTAAGGCAAAGTACAGCATATACTTGCAAGAAAACTTTTGCAAAATAGAAAGCTACGAGAAACTGATGCCAAATAGCCATATCAAGCCCAATGTACAGAAAGAATTAAACATTCAGATCTTGCTTACAATAATCAAAATACTAAGAATACTAGGGCAGAGTATATTTTCTATTTAAACCTTCAACACTTATCCTTTATGCTGCATCAATGAAGCAACTTGCTTATCCCAGAGACAATAGTCATACTTATATGCATGTTCAAGAATCATATCAACTATTCTGTAACCAAAAAAAATAAAATAAAATAAACTTGTCCCTTTATAACTAAGGAGGCAAGTCCTCATGAGTGAGGTGGTACCATTTAGTGGCACAAATTTTTCTTTATTTTTTTTAACATTTATTGAAAGAAAAAATTTGTGGTACCAAATGTGTCACCTCACCGTTAAGGAGGGTTTGCCTCCTTAGTTGTAAGGAGACAAGTATTCTTCAAAAAAAAAAAACTTTACTGACAAAATTTATAGTTAGTCCAGCAGACTACACAAAATCATTGATTGCCTAATGTTGAAGCATATTAAATTGTAAGCAATAGAAAATCTAATGTTTAGATGGCGATTGCACAGTTACCAAAGATCCCAATGCAACTACAAGGGACTGTTTGAGTGTTTTATAGAACTATTACTACAATTTCTTCTTTAAAACCACTCAAAATAACCCCTCATTTCTAATCACTCCAAAATTATTCATCCAAACACCTCCCAAGAGTATTACCATTTTTGGATTTTGATAGGTTATCTTCCCACAAACGGTGCAAATAGCTCTTAATTTCTCCTCTCCATCAGGTATTCCATGTTTGGTTTGGCCTCCACACCACTGACAGAAACGTATACTACGAATTTTTTCCTGCATAATAGAATTCTTTCTTTCATATAGCCAGCAAGAGCAGCAAATGTAGAAGTCCAAGACAACAAAACAACAAGAAGCGCACACGAATCTTTTTACGTATCCTCGTTTACACCATCTACCTTGAAAAATAATGAATGGATGGTCACACAATATGGTGATAAAGTAATATCAACGATTAATGGCTAAAGCAACCAAAACTCTAATAGGTTCAGATACAACTTAATTCTTTAGGAGATGAAATGTGCAGTAAATAAACGAAATTCATAAACCTGACAAAAACGGCGGGAAGTCACACTTTAAGATAAATCCATAATTTTTCATACAAAAGAACCGTATGAAAACTAACAAATCTATTCAGGACGACAACCTAACCCTTTGACCGACCTCCACATAGCAATATTGATATGTTGAATCATGTTAAACCACCAATCAACTCAAAAGCTCAAGTTGATGGATTAGGATAAATTTAATTATATCAACTAAGTGTGGGGTTCAAATCCAAGATTTCCTATTTTAATCCCACATTGGATAACTTTTAGTATGAATATTCATCTCAAAACTAATTGGTGATAAGAGGAGCAACCTACCACTCTTATAAATGCGATAAAGCTTCTCCACTTTTCTAACGAGGGATGTGTCAAGCCCCCAATACGCCATGCCTATCAAAGGAGAAACCGACGTGACAGTTAACCGTTGGTTTTTAGCCGTTAGCCTTATTTTGTGTATTTATAGCTTTTGTGTTTTGAATGTAAGGGCATGCTTTTTATGATATTTTGGAATTACCATCTGTGGTGATTAAGGGAGAGAGTTCATCCTCTTGAATTGGCGAACAAGTTATGTGACTAAAGCCTAGAATTAATATAAATTTCTATTATGTCTCTCTGGCATTCTAACAGGTTGCTGAATTAAGTGTGGGGTTCAAATCCAAGGCTTCCTATTTTAATCCCACATTGGAAAGCTTTTAGAGGGAATATTCATCTCAAAACCAATTGGTAATAAGAGGAGTAACTGTAACGCCCGAGTTTGCGAGGGGTACATGAATGAACCGAGTCCACGTCTAAATAAGAGGGGTCCTTGGGATAAAAGATTTTAAAGAATTGATATGTACTACCTCCAACAAGGTGCACCTTCCTTTTCGGTGGTTCAATTGAAGGAACTTCACAGTTAAGCGTGCTTAGCTTGGAATAGTCCTAGATTGGGTGACCTCCTAGGAATTTTCCGGATGCATGTGAGCAGGACAAAACATGCTAAAAAGACTCGTGTTGGTTTGTGGGGATAGTCATCACTCCTATAAGCGCTATAAATGTTACGAAGCTTCTCCACCTTTCTAATTAAATCATGTTAAGTTTGTAACCAACCTAAAAGCTTTAAGGATTGTTTGTATTGAGTTTTTATGGAGCTATTACAAATGAATTTCTATAATCACTGAATTGAATTATGTAAATCACAAATCAACCTAAAAGCTTAAGCTAATAGATTGGGGTAAATTTAATTATATCAATTAAAACTCTCCCTCACTTGCGGGTCTTATCAATCTGATAAATGCCCTACAAGTAGAATTAATTTTAAATTGGGAGGAAAACGACACAGCAGAAATTTGAACTCAAGACTTCCTGTTCTGATACCATGTTGAATTATGTAAATCACCAATCATCCTAAAAGTTTAAGCTGATAGGTTGGGATAAATTTAATTGTATCAACTAATATTTAAACAACTCCATCCAAACGAGTTATTACTACAATTTTTCCTTCAAACTCACTCATAATAACTCCTGATTTCTAATCACTCTTATAATTATTCATCAAAACACCTCTCATTTCGAACTCTTACAATTATTCATCCAAGCACTAGGGTAAATTTAATTATATTAACTAAGAGGCTATATTTATTTCTAAAAATATCAATCGATCATAACAATCGACCCAAATGAACGAAAACAGACACCCAAAAAAATGGTTCTCATCAATCAAGAAGAAGCAAAAAAAAGGGTAAACCAGTAAGTTAAAAGACCGACTCACAGCTGAGTGCACAACAGTCGAAGATGAAGGCGGCGATGATTCTGACATAGACAATGAAGAAGAGGAAGCACCTTCTGGATTTGCCTCAGAACAAGTAGACCCACAAAATGCTTTAAAAGAACAGCTTCGAGGAGCCAAGAACAGGGAAGAGGAGCTAGCACATGACAATCTTGTAGAAGAACAAGATAGCGACGATGGCAATGGCTTGGAAGAGATGAAATTAAAACCAAATCCAACAATGCTATTGGGTTTCAAAATATTTGAAACGAACCCAGATGAGCCACCGAAGAGATGAACAGCTTTTAGCATGATCTAATCCTCAAATTCTATGAAAAATCGGAATGAAATTTTGAAGTCGCGAATCGTAGTTGAACCAACGAAAACGAGCTCCCAATGAGGAATATGAGAATCATTTCATCTCTTTTGATCTAATTTTGGAGTGCCGGAGCACTCTGTTTCATCGTTGATTAACGCAAAATCTCGCGTTCAATTCAATTTGTTAAAAATTTGGGGGAATGTTCGTAAATCACCTTCGATTGGTTTCGTCTCGATTATGTTCTTATCCATTGATTTTATTTTATTTTATTTTATTTTTGTAAGAATTAATTTTGACTATTCTTTTTACATTACTTAAAATTTAGAAAATCAACATAATTTTGGGAACTTCACTCAAAATTATAATAATAATAATAATACCTCAATTAATTTTTTATGAATATTGAAGTTAGAGTATAAATTTTATCCATGTATTCAAAATTAATTTAAATTACATAAATATTTATTATTTATTTAATATTTATTTTACTTTTGAATAATGTCTCTTTCTTCAACCTTCTAATAGTAACTTTATTTTAATTTTTTTAGCCGAATGCAAAGCAACAAATTTTTTTTTCTCCTTCACTTCTTCGTTGGCCGCCCATGTCATATGCAAAATTCATCATTTTTTCAGTCATCGGAGTTGCAGAATCGCTCGCCACCCACGTCGTATGCTCATAGTTTCATCCATCGACCATCAACCCTACAACAATGGTTGCCGCCACCGAAGGTGTCAAATGAAACAAAATTCAAAGTCTAACACCAAAATAGTATAGGCAACAAATAAAACTCTCACATAAATTAAGAGTTAATATCGATTTCACTGATCGAATCCGTAACGTTGGTGTTGAACTGAACTAACACCAAACTATGAAATCATTGCGTCACTGATCCATTCGGTAATTATTACAAAGACTCGTGTTCAATTTATTATTATTATTTGTTTTTTTTTTTTTTGTTATTAAAATAGTGGGTAGAGTAAAAATTGCGACGAAACATTGTTTGGCTCACTCTGGAGTGTTGTCCGATAAATTGCTTTTCGTTTATTTATTTTTATTTTTAATTTTTGTTAAAAATCGTTTACTAACAGCAAATTTAGCTACTATAAAATTAAATTTAAAAAAAAATAAATAAATATATATATATATATATATATAAAAGAATAAATTAGTGTTTAATAAGATAGCAATCTCCACGAAAATGAGTCCTTAAATAATTTTATTTTTATAATATATCATCACTTTAAAGATGCTCTAATAAAAATAATAGTTCATGAATATAAATGTGTTTATAAACTTAAAAAGGTTGTAGATTTTAAATTTTTACGTTCACAATTGTTGATGATTATTATTAATATTGTATCTCTATCTTTCTCGTTCATTTTTTCATTAGTTAAACGTGTCTTATTTAAAGAATCATATTCATTTTCTTTTCTTTTATCAAAAAAAACCTAAATATAACTTAGAAAAAAAATAGTCTAAACATGCTAGAATAAAAATAATAGTTCATTAATATAAATGTGTGCTTGTAAAGGTTATGAAGTCTGAATTTTAACGTCTCCAATTGTTGATGATTATTATTAATATTGTTTCTTGATTTTTCTTGTTCATTTTTTCCTTTCTTAACTTGTGTTTATTTAAACAATCATATTCATTTTCTTCTATTTTGTCATAAGACCTAAATATAACTTAGACAAAAATGTAGACCAAAGAGAGGTTTGGGAGACAACGTTGTAAGTATTGTTCCTTGTAATAAGGCGGGTTCTTGAACTTCAATGTGGGTAAGCTTGCCTTATGAGTTGGTTTCAATCTAACATTTTCCTTTATTTTTGTTTTCAAGATGAGTGGTCATCATCAGATGAGATTCTGGTTAGGAATGGAGGGTATGAGCGTGTGCTTACAAAAACTTTTTTTTATTAATTAATTGCATTAGTTAATTTACCAGCAACACCTTACGTGGTCGACTTGTTGTCTAAAATCGTACTCACATTGAGTGACACCTCTAATCTAATCTGGCGAGCCTTCATGCTGAATAAAATTGATCTACTTGCACGATCTATTCCAATTTTTTTTTTTAGGTCATGGCTTATTTACTAGTTATGACTTCTTTGCTAGTATTTGAGCTCGATAGGAAGTATTTTGTCTCATTAGGTGGAGGAAAAGAGTTCTTAATTTTGAGATGAAATTTCTACGTATGAGAAAAGATGATTATGGAAACTTACTAGACTCCTATTTATAGTGACTCCTATTTATAGTTGAGAATGAGCATTCAAACTAGAAAAAAAATAATATCCTTTGATATTCAAATATTAAAAGATATTGAAAATCATTAAAATATTTAATCAATAAATATTTTGTGTACCCCTTTCTTTTAAGGTAAATTTCAAAAATCACATCCCTCTTACAAAATTTTCTTCTCTATTCATGAAGAGAAGATTTTCAAATTTTATAATATATGATATATTGTTTTATTTATTTTTAATTAATACTTATCTAATAAATCTAACACAAAAATGAACGGCTAATTTAAATTTTACAATTGGTGGCAGCCATCAAAGAAGATTTTTTGGAGTGGTGGTATTGATCCATAAAGCATCCTTTCATTTTTCATCAGTCCTATGAACATAATTTCATCACAACACAATCAAACCTCCTATTTCCTACCAGAAGATTTTTACAGAAAGAAAAAGGAAAATATAAACCCATATCAATTCTTTGTACGTGCTGTTTGATGTTTTCTATATGATCAAAAAAAAAACTAACATTTTAAAACATGATATGAACTATAAAATATGTACTTCCTTTTTTTTCTTTGTACCTCTCTATGTTATCTTTTGCTGTTGTTGTTTCAATAACAGTTCTGCAAATAAAATCTCATTCCATGAATCAGGAACACCAGGAAGACACCAATGGCTGCAGTCCTGGAATCTCAATGGTGATCTCCTCTCTTCATCTGTTAGGATTTGCTTTCGATAGATCGAAGGGTGCCCGTCCTTCCGAAAATCCGTCATCTTCGTGATGTTGAGATATGTCACATGGGTTTTCATCCCTCTCAATACCTCCTCCAAAACAACCATCTTCGAAGGATACGGTTTCAGAAATGTCTCGTTCTTGATCGGCACGGTCTCGCTATCACATTGCCCACCCGCATTCCACTGTCCACCGCTGTTAAACACAAATCCATTCAATCATTCAGTTTCATGGTGCAAAATATATTCTAATTCAGTTCCCTTTATTTATTTATTTTTTTTGTTTTGTTACCTGAAATGGGATTCAGAGTAGCCCCTAAAGAATACAATGGACTTCATAGGATTTATGTTCTTATCAACCCAACTCGACCACGTTGTTATAGCCTTTCGGAATGCATCGAGAACATTCAGTTCGTCATAAACATGGTTCCCTTCTTGGTAATAACCTTTCCTGGATTCATCATTTGCCATCACCAAACTCGTAAAACATTGGATAAACACACATTGAGCAAACTTCACTAATGAACAAATCACAATTTACTTACCCTCTTGTAGTTTTTTCATGAGTCCACCAGTGACCAGTGTTGAAGACAATTATATCAGCTCCTTTGTATTGAACAGACGATTTTCCGACCAAATCAAGACGCAGAGTTTCCTTCGTCTTGCCATTCTTGTCCGGCATCTCCCATTCTCGGACTAAGAACGGCGACGCAAAGAACTCTACGGTGAAGTTATAATCCTGTCGGAAAAATACATCACATGAATATACATTCACCAAAATAGACTGTTAAAAAACAAGTCCTAGAAAACAAAACCAACCTTAAATACGAAAGAGTAGGCTGCTTCCTTTCTGAATACCTGTCTTCCATGAACTTCAAACACTTTGCTTTGATCTTTAACAGAATTTCTTAATATACAAACAAGCGATTCCCACATGTTTCGATTTAGTGAATCGCCTACAAAAACCAATCTCTTCCCTTTCAAGATATCCAGCATTCGACCTCCATCCAACCTACGCCCACAGCGAAAACGGAAACAGACTTCATTAGAGTACTATTGGTTAATTAACATTGAGGTAAAAACAAAATATTTAATACAATTCTTATTGATCAAACTAAATTAGCAATCTCAAAAGCACATAACAATGAATGCATAGACAAAAGAACAAAACCCAATAGCCTAAAATTCAGATGGTTGCTTTGATTACACCAAATTCAGAACAAACATATAACCTACTAAAATTCCATGCATGAAGATTACACAACCAATTCCAGATTACACAAATCAATTCAGTAAAAATTACGCGAAACCTATGAAAATTCGGATCATACCTTGGAAGATCACAGCCCTTGGGCTTCCATCTAAATTTCTGATGATCTATATCAGGTCTGCCATTCAAATGACAATTGAACTGTTCATCAATAAGCAAACAAGAACCAGGTTTGTAAAGCGGATAAGAATCATCATGCACCCATTCTCCATCAAAAAAATCACAATTCTTCACAGAATCAAACCAATCCTTCTGGTTTTCCGATTCACCGGAACCCGAATTCTTCTCGCCTTTCGGATTCTTCGACAAGGAAGCAGCCGACACATTTTTCTCCTCAGCCCTAGAACTGCTATTCCCAAACGTAACCGATTTAAGCCCCTGATCATCCATCAATGGAGGGGCTATCACAGGCACCGATTCAGTTAAATTAGGTTTCCCAACTTCAGAAACCGCCGTAGATTGAGTCTTGTTCATCACTGTTTCCATCGGCGGCGAAACTTGAAAATCCAGAGTCCGATTCCCGGCTGGTGTTTTGCTTTCGGGCAATAATTCTTCAGTAACGTTCATCATACGCGGCGGCTCTTTCTCGACAATGTACGGCTGAGGCTCAACCGTAGCATCACTAGATCTAGAAGAATCCCCCTCCGGCACCGGCGGAGGGATCACTCGATAAATTTCCCGAACCGAACTACTAGGGAAAAAGTAAGAAATAAAAAAAGGGAATCGAGATCCAGAACCGCCATTAGAGGAAGCAAAACCAACAGAGTCACTACCAGAGAAAAACGAAGGAGAAAAGGAAGTAGTAGAAGTAGGGTTAAAAGCTAAAAATGCAGTGAAAATGACGAAGGCGAACATAAACCCATAAGCAAAAGCCGTGGTTCTCTTCGTTTTGAGAATGGAGAAGAGACTCTTAACTTCGGAAAACAGATTTCCGCCATTGACGAACTTGTACTTGGTTGCTTCAGCCATGGCGGATTTCACAGAAACGCCCAATTTTGAGATTCCGAAACTTGAAAACGAAATGAAGAAGTGGGGTATTAGAGTGAAAAATCAAATCCGTGAAATATGAAAAAACAGTCTTCGAATCATTCGTGTTGAAGAAGACGTTTGTTGCATACGGATTTGAGCGAGGAAAATCGTCACAATTTATTAATATTGATTTTAATTGTTCATCGTCCGAGGTTTATTACGGAATTGCCACTACCGTCAATTTCGTTACACCGTTGAGGAATATTTTAGACACGTGTCTTCTTGATTTTTTTTTTTTATTAATTATTTAGAATTTAAAATTAACGAAGATAATCATTGGATATTCCAGATATTCCCTCGGGAATCTGGGTTTAATGATTTCTAATCTTTTGGATTTATAAGTTGATAATTTCGAAATAGGTTTATTTTGGCATTTTCCTTCCATTTTCATGCTAAATTTCTAATTTTAATTCAAAAAAATAATAATAATAAATATATATATATATAAGTATAATAATTTGATTTCAATATTAATTAAAATTGTTTATATAATTTTAATGAGTTTTTAAAATTTTGAAGAAAGGTGGTTTACCAAAAAAATAATAATAATAATAATCCAATAAATTTTTTTTTTTTTTTTTTTAAGTTAAAACCGATTATAATCAACATTTGAAAGTCGAACTACCACAATGAAACTAACATAAAAATTCATGAGCAAAATTAAATCACTTAAAAATTGGTGATTAAAATTATACTTTTGAAAATCTAAAAAATAATACGAAACAACAACAACAACTGATATATTAACTTCTATTTTCTAGAATACACAGATGTACTTGGAAAATTTATATTAGAAAAACTATATGGATGAACTCTTATTCTACACTAGTTATAAATGTATACAAAATTTAAAGTATTTGCATTAATGGTCAATAATTCGTTATAATAATATTTGCATCTATAGTCAATAATTCATTATAATATTGCATTATTATAAGAATGCATGTGTCAATACTCATTAATATCAACAACTACATCCATCCAATTTTTTAAAATTAATTATATTTGTAACTATTTTTTATACTTAACTACCAGTTTACATTTATTTTATTATAACAATTAGTTGGAGGACTTTTGGGTAGATAGATATAGAGGCTCATGACAATGCCTAAACATTCAAGTTAATTAAATTATATATTTTGCACCATTAAGTTTAGATAAAACTTTAAAATAAGATAGATTAGTCAACAAAAACAAAGTTCTATTAGTTCGTTGTACGACCTAGTAAACATCAAATTACAAGTTTGAATCAAATAGTTATGAAGATAATAAAAAAAATTGTTATAGGAAATAATTAAAAAAAAAAAAGAAAGAAAGACGAAGGACTAAAAAACAAATTAAAATTTTAGGGATTAATATGAAACAAATGTTAAACTTAAGGGACCAAAATAGTATTTTTACCTTTTTTTTTTTTTTTGTTTTTTTTATTAGTACATTATACTACCTTTTTACTTGCCTATATTAGGCTGAGTGGCAAAATCCGTAATTAACCCAAAGTTCAGTGTTTATTTTATGCTGAGTAAAATCCACATTCCATACACTTTTCCGTATCTTAACGGATCCCGTTTTTTGACACATTAATTAAAACACTTTCCATTTGTCATTTACTGAATAACTGTCTCCTTAGTATACAATTAATTAGTTACTCCGTACAGGTGACGTCCACGCGAACCAGCTTGATCTGGCATTCGAAATTTTAAAATTGACGGTTGAGATTGCATGTCACTTGCCTCCTCGCCCGGTAACGTCGACGTGTTTTCACTCAACGCTCACACGATGTTCGGTGACAGTAGGGTACAGTCTAGTCCATATTAAGCCTCCTTATTAAAATATAATAATAATAAAAATTATAAATTTAGATGACCGAATGTTTTAAAATCTGAATTTAAAACATAATAATTAAATAAAATAGGTAAAATTTAATTATTTTTATGTTTAATGACAAGAGTATGAGATAAATACTAAATTAGAAAAATGTACATAATTCATACATTATATTTATGTACTTAATTTGCCTATGATTTATAAATAACATAGATTTTTTTTTTAGATTTTATCAAACGAGATTAAATTTTATTTTTTTAAATCATTTTGAGAATATTATGAAGACTATATATATTATGGGTCAATAATATCAATGATGATAATAATAATAATAATATAAATTATAATTATAGTAAATTATAAATTCGAAAATTTGGTTTGAAGAGAAAGTTATAATTTAATGTTTATGGTTTAAAATATTAGAATTTATTTAATCTCTATGATTTGAAAAATCAAAATTATTTCGTGGTGGATAAAAATACAAAAAAAAAAAAAAAGTTTATGTATTTGTTATATATTATTGAAAAATAAAATATTTAAAAATTAGTTATTTATGTATTTAATGATAATAATGTTAGATAAGTAATTAGTAGAAGAAGAAAAAAATATATCATTCACAAGTAGAAAGTTGCATCTACTAGTTAATTCGATTTATGCATAACATATATTATTTTTTTAATTTTATCAAAATATATAGACTAAATTCTATATTTTTCATACCAGGAGAATTAAAGTTTATATTTTTAAATAATAAATATTAAAATTTTAACTTAAATAAAATAAAATAATAATAATAATAAGATTTTTTTTTTTTTTTTTTTTTTAATTTAAGTGGGGAAAGTAGTTAACGCGTTGGCCACCGAAACTGTATTATGAGGTTCGTTGCATTCATTGTGGCCACTTTGGTTCGTCGGTGTAGAGCTTAATGATTTATGTGAATATCAATTTGGATTAACCATTTTAGATTAACCAAATAGAACCCTTTTTTTATTATTTTTTTTGTTAAAATAAAATAAAAATCTGATGTATTAATGCATGAAAATCGAAAAATTGGGTTTCATAACTATTTCTTTACTAAGCTAATAAAATTATTAAGGAATTTTAAGAAATATAGAAATAAAAATATCACCTTTCAGCAATTTCAAATGTTGATAAAGAACGAAGCTATAGAATTAATTCATTCTCATAGAGAAATGAATTAATTAAGATGATAAACCACACTAAAGTTGGTGGGAAACTGCTTGCTTTTTCTCATTTTAATAGGAACTGACGTCTATTCTCAAATCAAATTACTAATTTAAAAAAAAAAAAAAAAAAAAAATCATATTCTTTGATTTTGCTTTTTTTTTTTTTAATTAATTAACCAGAAAAAATAATCATCTTTATCTATTATAAATTATGTGAGCTTTAATCATAATCCTCAATTACAAGAAAAAAGCATTACGGCAAGACTTAAGAATGTACGCAAAAATTTGATTTAAAACGAACAAATTCAAATTCGACCTAACTCAACCTACTTGAGTTAGATCTAATTCACTGGTTTACTCAAAATCTGATTTTGCTTTTTTAAAAGAAAAAAAAAATGAAAATGTGGTCAAGTGAACTTCAAATTAGATTTTTATATAATAAAATAATAGACAATAGAGCACACCATGGTCGGAGCTAGGGCTTAAAAGGGAACAGAACGGCGTTATTACTGCTACAATACTCCGCATCTTGTTATATTATTTGAAATTAATTATTATATTATGGTTCAAAACTTATCCAATTTTTCTCCAACATGTTTTGGTCCCTAGACTTTCACCTTTATTCTATTTTAATTTCTAAACTTTCAAAAATATAATTTTAGTCCTCGAAACTTTCAAGTTTGTTCTATTTTGGTCCTCAAAATTTTAATTTTGTTTCAATTTTGATCCTTAAGCTTTCACAAATTCAATTTTAGCTCCTAAACTTGAAATACATAAATAAATTTGATCTTATTATAATTTTGTTGGAAAAAAATAAATCATATTTTCATAATAAACTTTAAAATATATTCACATAATTTCTTAACTTGTATTAAAATTATTAACATTATTGAATCGATTTTATTTATTATTAATATTAAATTTATCATAGACGGATTTTAAATTTTTGTTAAAATATATGAACTAAAATATAACACAGCTGAAAATTTGAGACTAAAATTAAGCTTTTGAAAGTATAAGACCAAAATGGAACAAAGATAAACTTCTAATGACCAATTTTAATTAAAAAAAAAAAAAAAAAACTACCCCAACTTTGACCTAACCCAACTCTTACTATTTGAAGTGGATAGTCCGAATTCATCTAAATACCGATTTAAATGTACACCCCTCTGGCCGAATTTCCTCTCTAAAAGATTAGCAGCTAAAGCCCAGCATCTCGTTGCTGAGGGCTAAGAGCTTGGAGATGGGATGGGAAAGGTGGGTGCATCATAAGAGTTGATGGATCCTGAGTTTGCCTGAGAGATGGTGCGGAGGCTTGGCTGCTTCGAGAGTGGTCAACTTGTTGGCAATATCAGCCGGAAGGTGCAGTCGCAGGGAGACCTTTTCCACCGAGAGTGGACAAAGCTGGCTCATAAGTCTAAAGCTGGTGTTGCCATTCTCAACTTAACTTATGAGCTGCTTTCCAAGAACATTGTAGTTTTCCTTTCCAGGAAAAAGCAGCAACAGCTAACATGACCATTTGAACAGTGTATTCAAACATAGAACATTAAATTATTAATCCCAAATAAAGATACAACGATGAAAAAACTTATAGTTACTAAATACATATTCATCTCTATCAACTCCTTCATTGACGATGATTAGAAAAAACAGAAAAGTAGATTAACAATTAGAATATACAATTAGGTTTAAAAAAAAATTGATGACATTTCGAAGCAATTATCAATTGAATTCAAAATTTAAAAAACAATAAAAAAAAGAGAAACATTTTCGATTATTTGAAATATATATAAATAAAAAAGATCTCAAAACACACGACTTCTCGTCTAAAGACTTCATGAAATGCGCATATCCTTCGCCAGCCTTTTCATCCGCACCTCGCCTTCTCAAGGCTAGACGAGACGCCCACATTGAGCTTGAAGCTAAAAAGCCTAAAGCGTGCCTTATGTGACTTTCTAAAACACTCCATTGGTCCATACAGCTGCACCCTTTCTTCGGTTCATTTTATTTGTGTTTAGTTGCTTGACATCACTGGAATTAATTTCACAACCTAAGTTTCAGGTAATTTTAGGTATGAAATGAGCTATGTAGTAGACTCATTTTTCCTTTCAGGAGTGCATCCTTGTTCCTTCTACAAGACACACAAGTCACATGGCTAATACAAGATACATATAAACCTATTATAAATAAATTCATATACCAACTGTAAATGGGACTCCGCAATAGTACACCACATAAACCTATCATGCAAGTCTTAACACTCGGTACACTTTGGGGTTTGGTTTCACTATTATCAAAGAAAAAGAAAATGTTTTCCAAAGGGGAGGCCTCATTGGTAGTACCCCAATGAATGAACTTAATAAAAAGACCTCTCGTTACCTCTCTGAGTTTAGAGCTTAGAAAGAGCACAAAGACCTCGGAACGAGCACAAGTACTCCACATGTAGTAGGACGAAGCTTTGATTTCCAATTAAAAGGTGTAAATGAAGGTTACGTTGGATTAGGAGAATTTTTTGGACCAACCTAAATAATTGGAAAGCAACTCAACTCATATTGGTCAAGTTAGATTCTTGGGTTTTGCTTTTTTTTCCCTCTCCATGACTAAATTCATAGTATGTAGATATGTATGAAACATGACATTGTACTTAAACTTAGGATACCTACTTAATATACTAACAAAATATCTAATTAATATTATTCTTAGTTTGAATTGGATTAGGTTGAACCAGCCATTAACTACACCAAAACTAAACCAACTCAACCTAAAAAAAATTATGAACCAACTTAATCCAACCCAAATTAGAACACAACTCAACTCTAAGGAGGTGTTTGATTCTCGATATTAACAAACGGTTAAAAATGAGCATTTACCACTCTTATTCAAACAACATCCAAACGAGTTATTATAATCATTCAAAGCAATCACTCATTTCTAATCATTCAAAGTAATCACTGATTTCTGACCCCTCAAAATATTCATTCTCATTTCTAGTTATTCATTTCTAACAACTTATTTCTAACCCCACAAAACAATCACTCATTTCTAACCACACTACAAAATTATCGTTCAAACGAGTTATTAATAGCAACTTGTCTAAAATAACTACAGCCAAGCGAGATATTACCAAACTTCAAATTTCTAATCACTCAAAATAACTCCACGTTAATAATCACTCAAAATAATCAATCTACAATTTCATATCCTAACCCCACATTAATAACCACTCAAAGTAATCAATCTACCATTCCATATCCATATCCAAACACCTTATAGCTTGTAGTTTGAGTAGGATAGTTCAAGTTTTTTCTCTCTTTTTTTGAGTTCAACAAAACTTGAAGTTAAAACCAGCAGAGCTGCGCATGTTAGTTCGAGTTGCTTGGTTAGCTACACCTATATTCCCAATTATCAAACAAAACAAAGAAAAAACAGCAACAATAATCACATACTTGAATAATTCATTATAAATCAGCTACAGCTATTAAAATAGAAAATACTGCATTGCTCCAGCCAGATAAAACATGCATAAAGCAACATACTACCAAAGAGAAGACAATTGTATCGCAGTATATGTCAAAGCTCAGAACCCAACAATGAATCTTGATTTCTCAATATGAACGGAAGACAAGACACGGACTCTGATAACAACACCATCGTCTGGTAATTGAAAAATGACGCATTTCAAATCGCTTTCAATCATGAAAATATGCAAAATGAAAAGCTTTCTTAGAAGCCAAGGGACTGAACTCTAATTTAGCGCCGTACCCCATCATATTCCGAAGCCAAAAACTGCTCTGATCTTGTTGAAAATAAGATCCCGCCAGCCCCTCTCAGTGTTCTCTATTACAGTTGCGTTCCCATATCTAAATCAATCCAAAAAATCAACAACCATCAAAAAAAATAAAACAATGGACTATTTTTTAGATTTAATCAAACCATAATGACTAATTCTATTTTTCCAAACCATAAATACTAAATTTTAAATTTCTTCACACTAAAAGCACTAAATTCTATATTTTTCCAAGCCATAGGGACTAAACTCTCACTTTCTTCAAATCATATAGACTGAACTCGAACTTACTTCAAACCATAGAGTCCAAAATTATAATTTACTTTTTAATTTAATATGTTTTTAGTATATTGGAAAGTATATCGTACTAACAGAACTGTACATATATATATATATATATATTGAATTTTGTTCCATGTTACATTAAGCAAACCACACCCTAGAACTTGCAAACAAAAGCAGAAAAGGCTCAATATTAAAATAGATAAATAATTATGAGAAATTAAGCAACAATTAATTTCAAATCAACCCATTTGAAATTAGTTACAATGAAAGTACTTAACCAATTATTATTATTATTATTATTATTATTAAGATAAATGAAGATGCAGTAACGGGAATTTCATTCCAAAAAATCAAACAGAACAACACAATCTGAGCTTGAAATTTGAACTAAAACAAAGAAGCCAAAAACCAACCTGTCCTCCTCAGGCACGTCCGAATGTATCAACTTCACATTTGTAACCCCAGGCTCGGGCTCATCCAACGTCAATCTCACCTGCAAGCCAATTTAGATTGAATCCTTTGATGATGCGCTCGATTGATAGCTAGAACTCATTACACAAGTCCATAATGGCAAAAGGCAACAGTTATAAATGAACCCTCAAATTCTACACTGCTAAAGTTAAAATATAAATATGCGAGTATTTCTATTCAACTGCAACATATTTCATGAATTTTATGCTAAAATTGCAACCTCCAACAATCTTTGATTATAATTACTGGAGAGAAAAATGGATAATTTAAAAAGTAATGATTTCCTAAGTTGACCATAGACGACAGAGCATTTGGAATGAGACAAGTAGAGAGGAGTAGAGCAAAACGAAAGCTAACCGTGGAATGAATACCATCAGGCCAGCTTCCAAATCTCCATTGTTGCACAATCAACTTTCCCTCTTCCAGTTCCAAGTTCTTCCCAGTCACAGACCCATCAAATATACTGATCTCTCCACCGACTTCCTTGCTTATCTTAGCATTGCTCTGTGTAAACCCTTTCCATCTATTATCATCCATGAGAATTTCAAACATAATGTTAGCCCTACAACTGAACTTCTCTGTCAGTGTTATCGTCTTGAAACCTTCCTTAGCTTTCTTCTTCGCAGCCGCCACAGCCGGCTTCGATGCCACCGGGGCAGTAACTGCCGCAGCCGGAGCCCGAGAGGAAGCCGATTGATTACTCTTCGGCTCCACCTTCTTGGTTTCCAAATCATCCTTCGCAGGCCCACCTTTCGCCATACTCTGCACATACAACCTCACCTTCTCCAACACAATCGCCTTCCCTTTAACCAACAAAGCATCCTTCATTCTCTTCCCAACCGGCCCTTCATCCTTCACAGAAACCCTAACCTCAGGATCCTCATCAGCGTTCTCATCAGAAATATACGGAATCTCCACAAGCCCATCAACCTTCTGCAGAGATTTTCCGGCTGAATCCTTGACCTCGCCTTCCCAAGAGAGAGTAACGCTAAGTTCATATCCGGGAATGATCTTCCCCTTCCGGATATTGACATATGCCTCTCCATCGACCTTGTCGACCTTGTTGATCTTGATGAAGAGGTCGCCCTCGCCGTCGAGGAGAGGGAGTTCGGCGAGGAGCTTAGATAGGAAATTGCGGGACCATTCGAGGCAATCGGTCTCGGCCCAGTGCCAGTTGTGGACATTGGTGCCATCGGGGCGTTCTTCGACGATCCATCGCTTGTCGCCCTCGCCGAACTTGGCCATCGTTGGAGCTTGAGAGAAGAAAAAGCACGTCGGAGAGAAGATTCAGAGGGTGAATCTGGAGAGATCGGAGAGAATGGGAAATGAAAGAAGATGAGGAAGAAATAAAAGGGGAGAAAGGGAAACGAGGAAGGTTCTCGACGTAGAAGGCTCTAGAACTATGGCGGCATTGAAATAGGGTTCCTCTCTTACCATTTTTTTTTTTTTTTAAATAACTAAAATACCAAATTCTAATTTCTTTAAAATTATTAAAATAGTAAATGTTAAGTGCCATTAATTTACAATAGTTCATTGTGAGTTTTTTTTTTTCCTTTTTTTCTTTTAGGTTAATTTACAATTAAAAGTTCAATATTTTATTTTTTATTATCTAAAAAAATAGTTTAGGTAAATTTGAAATTATTATTAATCGAAATTTTTCAATAATTTTAATGCAGTTAAACACAAAATATAAATATATGATTAAATTTTGTAGGGGAAGATGATAATTTTTTAAATTATAAAAAAAAAAAAAATCTAATGACCTATCTTAAGGGTTTTTTTTTTTTTTTTTTATTGAAACATGGTTTCGAGTCTCAACCTTATATGATCAAGTTTTTATAGAATTTATGGATGTCCATCCTTTTCGTAAGGTCAAGGATACGAGGAGATCTCGAATGAATCTCCATCAGCAGTAAATGGAGGAGTGAGTAGGAATAAATATCTTTCACGAGCTAAAAGGGAATTTGAACCGAAAATGTATTCGCATCCTCATTTTTCAATTCCCTATCTATATATATTATATTATATAACGAATTTTTAAACTTCAAGTTTTATAAATTTTAATTTATATATTTTTTTTTTATCTAATTAACTATATAATTAAAATTAATAAACATTTATTTAATTATTAAAACATTATCAAATTTTAAATTTTGTAAAAATTTGGAAATAAGAAAAATAATTAAATCGAAACTCAATCTCATTCCTTGTCGGATTGAGGAACCATATGCAACTTCACCTTCCCCAACAGCACAGTTTAAATGTTGAAATTTTAAAATACAAAATCTTGGTTAATAATATATATTAATCAATTAGAGATGTTCATTTTTTGTACGGATTAAACTTGCCAGACATGCCCAATGGGTGTAAAACTCCATATAGACAGAGATAACGGGAAGAACTAAAGATGATAAAAGAAATTCAAACCAACTAAATAGGGATGTAGATAATATTACTCCAATCAATTTATATTTTGCTATTATGTTATTTAATTTGTTATACATTTATATACTTGATATTTTTGAATATTTATTTTAATCAATATTTTTTGTAGATAATTAACTATCAATTTGAAAATTAGTAAATAGTTTTGATAAAAAGTTAACTATATGTAAAATTATTTACAATTTACTTAATTAACATTGCAACGGGTTGTAAAAAGTGAGATTAATAATAAAAAAATAATAATAATAATAATTCTATATATGGAACTTATCTAGTGAATATTTTGATTTTTTTTTAGATAATATTCACACTACACTCGGCTAATCACGCTTGGTCTAGATCAGGAGGGACCATACCTCCAAAGTCCAAGCGTTCAACAAACTGCGCCACACCCTCGGCGACCGTGAATATTTTGAATTTTAGGTTTACAAAAAAAGAGAAGAGAGGAAGTTGAGTGGTATAAAAATATGATATATTTGTTTAGAAATTAATGTTCAACAGAAGAAGATGAAAAAAAAAAAATTGGCTTTTTAGCTTATGACATAAATGTTTATTTTAGAAGAATTTATATAAAATTTGATGGAATGTTAGAGAAGTCGAAACGAAGGAGTTGGGAAGATGTTGTGATTTACTAAAATCGACGGGTCCTGTTGGTCGATCCATGCCGTCGCTGACGTCCAGGCAGCAGCGCAAGCCACCTGCGGTTCGAGTTTGCGATTTTCGGCCATTTCTTGGTCGGATTTTGGAGTTCCATCTCCATTTGGCCAACTCTTCCCATAGAAAAGTTGTATTGATTGGTGTTATTTCAAACACTATGAAATTTGTACTTTTAAAAAAATTAGAAAATATTTTAATATTTAAATTTTCCAACCAGTTAAGTTTTAGTTTCTAAATTTTTTTTTATAAAAAAAAACCGCTTAGGTTTGACTAAAATAGGATTTTTTGGACCTTTTTATGGATAAAAATAGAAGAAAAAAAACGAGATAACAAAAAAAATAAAGACATGTTTGGCAACGGTAAAACGAAGTAAATAAAATAAAAGCGAGAGTGATGAGATGTTCATCCATCCCAACATAGGCTTTGGCAATTCGTGCAAGTAAACACCCGCCAAGAGCTGACTAATACACAACTGTTCCAATTCTCTCTTGATTCCTCAATCGCCATTTCAGTTTTTTGGCTTCATCCCTGTAATTCGAAATGATCAAAACTCAGCGATTCAAGAAAGTCGCCAATCCCAAAACCCCCATTTCTTCAACCGTGCTCTGCAACAGGAAGAAGAAAACAGGGGAAAGCCTCAAATCGCTCACCAGTAGCCCCAATTCGAAACCCGACACCGACCCACAAACCCGAATCGTTCGATTCTCAGCCTCTTCTTCTTCTTCTTCTTCTTCTTCTTCTTCTTCTTCTTCTTCTTCTTCTTCTTCCGAGAGATTCACTATCCTCCCCAAAGAGTTCTTCCTCGTCGACGCTTTGGACCTTGCACCACGCTTGCTCGGAAAGCTCCTCAGGAGAGACGATGTTGTTCTTCGGATTACTGAGGTACCCATTGTTTTTCGTAATATTGACTTTTGGGTGTATCGGGTTGTTGCTGTTTGCTTTTGCTTATTCGATATGATTTGGATTCTATTGTCAATGGGATGAAATCTACTTGTTTGTTTGTTTATTTGCATGTCAAGTCCCTGATAGAAATGCTCACAATCTGTTTGTTTGTTTGTTTGTCTATGTGAATACCAAGTTATGATAGGCAACGTGATCATCTATCTCAAAACTAAACAGGAATGAGGATAGTAGACTATGCCTCGATATCTTAGTCCATGCCTAGATTTTTTCTTTTCTTTTTGGAAACCTATTATACCCGGGGTAACCACACTCGTTCCTAGACCTGACACCAGAGACATTAGAGGTGTCTACAAATTAATGTCACATATGGGTCTCAAACCTAGGACCTTGAGAAGAGCACACCTTCGAAGTCCAAAACCTTCGACCACCGTGCCTCCCCTTGGGAACCCATGCTCAGTTATCTTATAAAGGTGTTGAAAATTTCCCCACCTTTCCAATGTGGAACAATAGAGAATCTCTAACATGCCCCATCAAGATGGTGGCACGTTGAGAATAACATATTGGATTAGATTCGAAATTATAGACTGAAATACTTGTTTAGGTTGATTCGCTTGGGTCGGAGTTGAACTCGTGGATCAAATATCTGCTTAGGTTGGATGCGAATTTGAGGATCAAATACCCACTTAAAGCTCTGATACCATATTAGATATAGCGCGAGCATCCATCTCAAAATCAATTGTTATAGCGGGAAGTTGTTGACATATCTTATAAAGGTGTTGGACCACTATCCCGCATTGGAAAGGTGAGGGGTTTGCAACACCATGTAAGCAAATTTCCATAGTTGGGTGAGAAAAGGGAAATTCATGGAAAGTTATAATCCCCATCGCGTAATAGTGCACCTACACGTTTTCATTGATGTTGATTTTTAACTGGAAGACCACGAGCTAACTATTGAGACTTGGGGCTATCTTTTGTGGAATGGTTCACGCATGCTTAGGGCAACAAGATCAAGTTGTTAAGGATTCAAATATCCTCTTCATTCTCATTTATATGATCATAGAGGGACTCCTTTACCATTTTGTATAAATGAACTATTCTATTTGTACAAGTATAGTAGGGGTGCATTCAATATTTGTTTGTCTATTAGTTCACGGTTCTAACTCTCCTCACTACCAATTAGTTAACTATCAATTAGTTTTGAGGTGGTATTCCACTCTATCTAATATATGATCTCTTCATCTTCAAATTGGCGATACTGCAAAGATATCTTGGATTTGTGAACTAAAGACATTTTGACTTGTTGAGACCGATTATTGAACAAAAGGGTTTTTAGCAGGTAGAAGCTTACAGACCAAATGATTCTGCTTGTCACGGTCGGTTTGGTGTTACAGCGAGAACGGCCCCAGTAGTAAGTACATTTTAACTTATTGCTGTTGGGAAAATGAAGAATGAGATATCGAGGTCTTGTAGATTCTTTGTTAATCATAAATATATATGGATTTATGTGTTTGAATGTAGTTTGGACCAGGTGGGCATGCGTATGTTTATCTTTGCTACGGTCTTCATATGATGCTGAATGTCGTTGCTGATGAGATCGGAGTTGGGGCCGCTGTGTTAATTAGATCCTGTGCTCCTGTCAATGGTAAGTTTCTTGCCTTACCTGAACCTTAATTCTTTCTTCTGAGCTGAGGAATGTTTATTTTATACAAACTTGACTAGCAAAGTTGAGTTCTGTGAAGATCCATTTATACTTCTTGGATTGCTGTAAATAAGGGTCGTTTGAATAGAGGTACTGTTAGTTGGTGTGCTATAGTGAAAGCAATTTGAGTTGTTAAGATCTTCGACAGGATAGATTCCTTAATCAGTTCTATAATTTCAGGTCTAATAATTGTACCAAGCATGTTGGAAAGCTTAACATTGGATATTTCATATGTAAATGCATAGTTTCTGGAGTCCTAAAACACGTACCTTCCTTAAGGTGGTGTTTGGATTGAGACTTTAAGAGTATTTAGATTTAGTATTTAGAATGAGGATTTATTTTGAGCAGTCAAAAACTTGTTTGGATATAGTTTTTAAGAGGATTTATTTTGAATAATTATAAGTAATGATTGTAGTCTAAAAGTTTGTTTGGATGTAGTTTTTTAAAAGTATTTAGAATGAGAATTTATTTTGAGTATTTAGAAGTAATGATTGTAGTCAAAAGCTTGTTTGAATTTAGTTTTTAAGAGTATTTAGAATGAAGATTTATTTTGATTATAGAGTGCAGTTAAAAACTTATTTGGATGTAGTTTTTTTTAGGAATATTTACTAAATACTCATTCCAAACATCCCCTAAGGAATCTAGTTACCAAATATTATCTTACCAAATGAAGAAAGACTTGTTTTTATGGCTTCGTCATTTCTCTGTTTGTGAATGCATTGGTGTTGATTGCGATTCAATTGGAATGTAACATTCACTGCAACTATATGAATGAGGATATTTTCACTGTAGGTTTTCTTTTTCATATTCATAACTCTACATCATTAGATTAATGTAATCACTGTACAGGATTGGAGACGATTCAGAAACGGAGAGGTCGAATCACAGACAAGCCAGTTCTTCTTACTGGGCCCGGGAAGGTAAGGAAATTTCTCCAACTACCTATCCCAAATGCCATCCCCATGTAAGCAACAGCCAAAAGATGGCTTCATGTCGAAGCTGTGCTCGTAAACTTCTCGTATTACCTGGGGAAAGAAAAATGCTGGGCAAATTCAGAATTTAGCCTGTGATAATGGATATGAGCAATGTTATCCTAACCATAAGCCTTAACTCGAAGAAGAAATGCTTTGTGGTTTATCTTTAAAATTCTTATGAGTTTCACACCTTTGTAGTTTATAAGGTTCATAGAAGTTTTTCATAGAAGTTTTGTTTGTATATTATATATAAAAAAACATGGTAAGAGTTAATAATGCCTAGGGATCTTGAGTTTAATCTACGGTGGTCATCTACCTATGAATTATTTTTCTATGGATTTCTTTGATAGTCTGAATATTGTAGGATCAAAAGGTCAATCTCGTAAGAATAGTCGAGGTGTTTGTAAGCTAGAGTCAAATATCACTATTTTTGTTTTGGATATTCCCAATCATTCCGGGGTCCGGACCTATATTTTTTTTGCTAATCCTGTAATAAAACGATTCATTCTGTCATAAGAAATAGGAAATATTGGGGGTTGCTTGTAAAGTCATGCACTTGAAATCACTATTTACCACATTTATGTTCTCAATCTTTTCAAAGGTTGGCCAAGCGCTTGGATTATCAACTGAATGGTCTAACCACCCACTCTACGTTCCCGGTAACCGTCATAACAATGTTCTTCTACCTGTGTAAGTCTATCAAAAAAAATTCAAATTAATGTATGAATGTGTTTCAGGTGGTTTAGAACTCCTTGACGCTCCGGAGCCCGAGAACATCCTAGTAGGTCCTCGTATCGGAATCGAGTATGCCTTACCGGAGCATGTGAATGCTTTATGGAGATTTGCCATTGCAGGAACTCCATGGATAAGTGCTCCTAAGAACACTCTCAGACCACTCTAATGGGAGGAGATGGAATAATCTGTTGTGCTTAGAATCATTTTGTATCATTGAGATTGGACAAGGGAGAAGGTTGTAAACTTGTAAATGTTTTGTATTTAGCTGAATGGCATTGGAAAAAGAACAGCCTCATCTTTGAAGATTCATCTAGACTTGTGAATCTCTTTGATTTGAGTTGTCTGTAGGAAAAAAAAAACAAGAAAGAATGAGTTTCCATAGATCAAATCATTTTATTTGCGGTTCACTGGTATCAATATTTGGCTCTCAATTTATTTGGGTAGGGGTTGTGGTTCATCTCCCCTAATTTGTACTAAAAAAACATTGTTAATATTAATATAAATGTGTGTTTTTTTTTTAATTACACAAGGTGGAGATTCTAAAAAAACAAAAAAACATTAATACTCTGACATTAATGTTAGTACTAATGGATATTACATTTAGATTAAAAGTTTTAGTGATTTATTATGTACAGTAGTATTTAGATGTGAATTTGAAAGAATTGGTCAACAAATCTCAACAAAAGATTTAATCTTGATATATCTTAGGGAACAATACATTTTTGTTACCGCGAGATATATTAGTAATTGCAGATCATTTGATCGATATGAATCATTTGAAAAATAATTAAACTGTTATGCGGTGGATATCTTAAAAAATCAAAGTTGGCTCTAGTTCGTTTAGAAATTTTCATTATATTCTAAACAAATGGATAAAATATAAACAAAATAGCTACCAAAATCTAACCAATGTAATAATGGTAATTGTTAAATTTAAAAGATGAATGTAATATTAATAATAAGAATATTTATTTATTTATTTATTCAAACTTGTTTTTTCTTTTCTATAATTTGTATTAATGGAGATTTTATTGTTGTCATTTTTTTTAGTACAATTTTTGTCAATATTTTCCATAGAGAATAACATTTTTGTAAGCAAATACATTTAAAATTATCTATACATCTACCTTCACATTTTAAAATATTTGGTATGAATTCTTTTTATTTTATTATTATTATTTTTTAATTTTTTTTATGAAGGTTCAAAAACACCTATTTTGTAATAAATCTAGTGTTTGACTTTCTTTTTTCTTTTTTTTTTTTCTTTATTGAAAATGATTGATTATAGTCATTATTTTCTGAGTAATCAATTTTTGAGTGATTATAAATATTTTTTAAAATTTAGATCCTAGTTGCCATGTGCTAAGATTTAAAAAAAAAACAATTTGTTGTCCCATGTACTTAATTTACTAAAAAATTTAAAATTCAAAACTAATAATTTTAAAATCCATTCAACTATTTTTGAAATTGATCAAATCACAACTTTAAATTTAAATCTTTAAAATTATAGAAAGTAAATTATGACACATATGACATAAAATATGTAATTTTGACCAGATTTAAAAAAAAATGGATAATATTTTAGTGATTAAAATGGAAAACTTGACATTTAAAATAGATAAATAAATGGGTAATATTAGTATTATCAATGTCCCAAATTACTTTCAATTAGTATTATAATAAAAGTCATTAAAATGGATAATATTTTAGTGATTTCCCCTTAATCATATTTTTTTGCTATTTTTAATATATATATCTTTAGAAAACTTGACATTTAAAATAGATAAATAAATAAATAAATAAATAAATAATATATATAGAATTAGTAAGGATTTTTCTTTTTTTTTTTTTCTTTTTGTTCATGGTTTGGCTATCTTCCTTGTAATATATTGCTGAGTGATCGTTTATTCCATAAAACTAAGATGCAAAATTCATCAACTTTAGGGTGAACAGAACATGAGTTAATGATAAATAAAGTAATTAATTATTTTGTTTGAGAATGACGGCTAATAGTGTTTGGATAATTAATTACTTATTTAAAAATTAATGTTAGTTATGATTGAGTGATATGTTTGATAAAAGATTTAATGAGTGATTATTTATTACCAAATACAAAGAATAATTTTTTAGTAATGGTGGTTTACGGCTCATTTTCCAAAAAAAAAAAAAAACCAAAACAAACATGGTCTTATTGTTTTGTCAATGCAAATAGATATATATTGTTGGTAAAGTATAAACAACACCACCTTAACTATTAGGGTATTGCTTTTTTTTAGCATCTAAGTATAGGAGGATTCGAACCAAAAATTTTGCGGTTGATTTTATATTCTAAGTGTTAGTTGTGTTATGCTCATTTTAGTTTTTCTTGCATGGAAATTAATGAAAATAAAACATTTATTAACATTTCAATGGTCATACTAAAAATTTGATCAAATAAACTTCATACATTTAGAATTCATAACCCATAGCCATATCGAACATAGTTTAATTGATACTAGTGATGTATTAACATCAACTCAATTAGTGGGTCGAGTTTTGATAGTGCCTTATTTCATCGATTACTAACTTTGAATTATTTAAACACACATTATTGTTTATCAATGGATTAAGAATAACACTATAATTTATTTATTTATTTGTTTACATATTTATGAGATTTGTATAGAGTTGTTTTATATAAAAAAATAGAGAGCGAAACTCTGGGTTGATCCTAAAAAACCCCTAAACCCAATCCAAATCGGACTATGTACATCACTATTTTTAAAAAAAATAATAAATACATAAAATCAATGATAAACAACAGAATTTTTTTTTTAAAGTTAAAATATTTTTGAATCAAACAATAAAATCAACTTGTCATTGACATCTATTCTATTTTAATTTAAGTTCAATTTTAGTCCATAAATTTTGAGATTTATTTTATATCCTATTGATCTTTCAAAAATATATTTTTAATCTATAAATTTTGAGATTTATTATGATCCCTAATTTAAAAAAAAAAAAAACAAAAACAAAAAAAAAAAACTTAAGATTGTCCACTAGAATTTTTTTGTTTATTTAAAAAAATTATCATATTTTTCTGTAAATTTAAAAAAATGTTCACATTTTATTTAATAGTTTTATTGAACTAATTTTAATTAATACGGACTCCAATTTTATATTATAAAGTCTAATTTTAAATTTATTTTTTAACTATAAAATTAAAAATAAAATTTTACGTCAAAACAAAATAAATGTAGACTAACGAATGTAAAGTTCAACCATGAAAATGTTATTTTATGAGAAAAAAAAAAAAGAAAAAGAAAAAAGAGGAGAAGTATAAAATAGAAATGAAGGAATGAACGTGCGTTGTGTGAGGCACGTCTGGCTTGAAGCGGTTAGACAAATCCGAAGCGAAATTGGCGCTAAATACTCATCTCATCATGCACCATTTCAACAATCCCCATTGCATACGGACTCTCCTCCTCCTCCTTTCAATCCCTTCCTGCTCTGCCTCGCTTCATCAAATCCCAGGTTTATTTCGTTGGATTTGTTTGATTTTCGATCTATTTGCTTGTTTTTCTTTGTTCATAGGTTTCCTTTTTGTGTTTTCGATTGCCTCCGTTTGCTCATTTTATGGGATTTGTTTGATTTTCGATGTATTTGCTTGTTTTTTTCTTTTTCCTTAGGTTTTGTTTAGGCTGCTACGGATTGACGAGAAGCGATGTTGTGCTGCGGAGGTGTAGATGAGGAAAATTTTGGCGCGCCTTCGAATCAATATACAGCCCCACCTAGGGGAAATACATATGGTGGTATGTGCTCTTGCACGCAATCTGTTTGTTGAAATGCTTTTGTATTCTGTTGTTGTTTGTTAGGCATTTTTCATACGCATATGATAGGATTGTTATAAGAAATATAATAGGGGTATTTTAGCAAATTGTTGGGTGTTTGTTAGTGTTGTTAGGTTAGAAACAAAATGTTGGCCAATTTGGTTTCGGTCTTGAGAGAGCACTCAAGAATGCGAGGGTCCGAAGTACCCGTAAAAACTTGGCTTATTTTGTAGTTTCTTTATGTTTTGATATCAATATAAATTTTGGATCTTATCGGCATATTGGTTGTCTTTTTTTTTCTTCCTTTTTCTGGAAGGAAACACGGTCACTTTGATTTTGATAAAATAATCATGTGTGACACAGCTGGGGACACGTGTTTGACACACGAAATTTTTGGTCTTCTTATTATATTTTTCAAATGGTCAATGGAACGACAATTAAGTATATAGTCGATGGAGGTAGTTGGGGAAAGAAAGAGAGAAAATGGAATGAACTCATATAATTACATTGGTTAAATTCAAATGCTAATTTTAAAATATATATATATCAAAAATAGTAAAAGGTTTAAATAGTTTCTGTTTGATCGTAATAAAATATATAAATATATGTTTTCCTATAAAGTTATGTATCTGTGTCCTACATTTTTTTTTAATTGTGTGTTTTCATGTTTGTACTATGCTTGTTTAATTTTTAATTCTAATGTCGGGTTTTCTTTGGTGTGGTTATGGATGATGTGATGTGGTTTGTTGTGATGAGAATTATGAAAGTCTATTTGTGTGTTGTAGGCAGCGAGAGAGGAGAGCCCAGGAGTTCCAATGTTATCAGAAGTGGAGCTCCGCAGCAAGTATTGCCTATTGAAACACCAGTTATTCCACTGGATGAGTTAAATAGGTTGACGAGTAATTTTGGTACGAAAGCTTTCATCGGAGAAGGTTCTTACGGCCGGGTTTTTCACGCAACATTAAAGAGCGGTGAGTCTGCTGCAATAAAGAAACTGGATACTAGTTCTTCACCAGAGCCCGACACCGATTTTGCAGCCCAGGTTTGATTTTGAACAAGTAGGAATGTTTAAAGGTAATGTGTCAGTATCTTCATTCTAATGCAATTTGTGTTTATATGTTGTCATGGTTTTGCAGCTATCAATTGTTTCTAGACTTAAGCAAGAGAACTTTTTAGAGTTAATTGGGTATTGTTTGGAGGCTAACAATCGAATCTTGGTTTATCAGTTTGCACAAATGGGTTCTTTGCACGACGTATTACATGGTATGTCAATCTAAACCATTGAGTTTCCTGTTTTTGTTTGTAATTTTTTGTTCTTTTTTTTTCTGATCACTTTGTACTGCAGGAAGAAAAGGAGTACAAGGGGCTGAGCCTGGTCCTGTTCTTACTTGGATTCAGAGAGTCAAAGTTGCCTATGGTGCAGCAAAAGGCCTTGAATATTTACATGAGAAAGTTCAGCCTTCCATAGTACATCGAGATATCCGGTCGAGCAATGTTCTTCTCTTTGACGACTTCCTTGCAAAGATTGCTGATTTCAACTTAACAAATCAGTCGTCTGATACAGCAGCTCGACTTCATTCGACTAGGGTCTTGGGAACTTTTGGATACCATGCTCCAGAGTAAGCTCATTGTTTGTTTAGTTGTGTATTTCTTGCTCTTAATGAATTTTGAGCCAAAAAATAGATTCAAAATATAGGTTTAAATTTCATTTTGATCGATTAACTTTTAGATATATTTCATTTTGGTACTTGAACTTTTGAAAAGTACTCGTGCAGTCATTGCTCTTAAAATCTGTTCATCCAATAACTACCTCAAGTAACTTATATGACAGGTCCAATATGCATTCATGTTCACTAATACACATTTGAAGCGATCGTATCTTTACATATATATGTCAAAGGACCCAAATGATGTCTTAAAATTTAAGGATGAAAATGGAGTACTAAAATGACATCAATTTAAACATACTGTTTATTTTACTTTCCTTAATGGTTTTGAGTTTTGTTTTTCATGATCATTTTTTCTCTTTCAAGGTATGCTATGACAGGACAAATTACTCAGAAGAGTGACGTTTATAGTTTTGGCGTAGTTCTTCTTGAACTTTTGACTGGACGAAAGCCAGTAGATCATACCATGCCTAAGGGACAACAGAGTCTTGTTACTTGGGTAAGTTTTCCCTATATATATATTTTTTTTTGAAAAAGAAATATACTTAGACTTTATTGTTCATGCATAATATTCTGCCAGGCAACACCAAGATTAAGCGAGGACAAAGTGAAACAATGTGTAGATCCCAAGCTAAACAACGATTACCCACCTAAGGCTATAGCAAAGGTATTTTCTACAGTGTAATCACATTCATTTCAAATCAAAGGGAATGTTTCTATACCATTTTTTTTATTCAACAATATTTGGGTGTGAGAGGATTCACGATTTGAAATCATAACTTCTTGATTATTGGGTTACACGACATTTCACTTAAGCTATCCTCTTCTTATCGGTTCATACCCTCTCAAGGGTGAACTTCACATACGATAGGGCTTCACAAAAAGGAGAACTGGGTAGTTTTTGCCATTTTACAAACTAGATAGGCAAAAGTTTTAAAGAGTATAAAAGGAATAAAATCAGACAGATTCAATGCATATTAGTTTAGTTTGGATTGGATTGGATTCTTTCTTATTCCACTATATTTCATGTAAATCTCTCAGTTGGCAGCAGTTGCAGCCTTGTGTGTTCAGTACGAGGCCGACTTCAGGCCAAACATGACAATTGTGGTCAAGGCTCTACAACCACTTCTCAATTCTTCTAAACCACCAGGACCAGAATCTCTACCTCGTCCATGAGATTATATACACATTTTGGTTTAGCATACAGTCGGAGCAGGCTAGGTACGATCACGAGCACGAGCGGAAGCAGAGTAATCCCTCCCTTAATTTGTCATGTTATTCCATATTCTTCCAGTCGGAAAGGAAATTGTCAAGATGCCCAAATATTGCTCATCTAGTCATCATCATCATTCACCCTTAACCCCAATTTAGGAACTTGATCTGATTAAGGATTTCATAAAATAGCAAATTCTCGACAATCTTGTTGTATAGAAATTTAAGAAACCAGCAAAGATCAGAGAATATCAAATTTGATCATTCTGCTCTATTACAATTATACTCTGGTGATCAATGATTAAAACATCAAAATTTTGTTTATCCAAGATTTTGCAGCAGGAATTAGATATGTGAAACAGATGAAATATTCAGACTTAGGTTCTATCCTTGAACTTCAGAACTGCAAGATAAAAGCCATCCTCATCTACGAATTCGGCCAGGTCAAAAGAGTGATCTGTAGCAACTTTCAGCAAGGTAGTCCTATCAGGTAATTCCGAAACGATGACATCCGGGAACTGTTGCTGTTCTAGCTCTAACGCTTTCCTACCGTTGGGATGACTAATAACTACTCTTGCACCTAATGAGCAACAAAGGAAATAGATTACCAATAGGGCTGTAATATGATGCATCTATAAAACAAGCAAGAATTTCGTTTCCATGTGGTTTTGTTTTCTAAAGGAACTGCATTACTCATGATGAAAACCAATTGCTCAAATTCATTACACATGATATGGTGATTGAATAAAGATGGTAAGAATTAAGGTTATACACTGACAAAGCTAAAAGTAAAAATATACAATAAGTATAAAGTGATTAAAACTTGCAAGGTAATAATTTATATTTTCTCCAAAAATACTAATTATGCAAATAAGCAGATCATTTGGAGATGTTTGGGTTGAGTATTTAATATATACTTTAAAAAAACTATATCTAAACAAGTTTTTGACAGCAATCATTACTTCTAAATACTCAAAATAAATCATCGCCCTAAACACTAATTTTAAATAGTCTTAAAAACTACATCTAAACAAACTTGCAATCATTACTAATAATTACTTCGAAATATTCAAAGTAAATTCTCCTGCTAAATATTCTTAAAAACTACATATAAACAAACTTTTGACTGCAATCATTACTTCTAAATACTCAAAATAAATCCTCATTCTAAATATTTTTAAAATCTCAATCCAGATATCTCCTTCGAAACTTAAAAACTCATCATTATATATCAAGCAGTTAAAGGCCAACACGAGACATAAAATGATTTTACGTAACACAACAAAAAACTCACCTGGTATACAACGTTTTGAAAGTGCTCCAAAAATTGCGTCAAGTTCAAAAGGCATTGCTGGCAGATAATAGAGAAATACAACATCAAAGGGTCCCCATTTCTCTGGTACATATATAATTTCTCCTTGCCAGCATTTAAATTTGTCATATTTTTCTTTTATACAAACTAACGTTAGAATAGAATCATGAACAACAAGCAGACTTCGGCAAGGAGCTAAATCATACAACTGATCAACAAATCCTTCTGAAGAAATGGAAACCATAACCTCAGAACTTTCTGCAATCTCTCCGGCAGAAATGATGCGTTTAATCTTTTGATCATGCTCTTCGACGGAACTAAAACTGTCTGAATCGAGAAACGAAAAGTCCTTCTCTGCTAAATCTTCAAAATTGACCATTGATACTACGCCCTCATTTGAAGAACATGTAATTGATCTGCTAATATGCAAGGATGGACACAGTTTGACAGGGAATAATACCGAATTAGAAATTATTCGAGTATCGCAACGGGAGGTCCGTTGTGTGCATACATGTTTAGGCCTCTTAAGAGGACATGGCAGAGGTTTGTAAGTAAGGTATGGACCAAGAGGAGAATGTAACAGGAGAGAATTCATGGAAGAAATATGGCTTCTCTTTTTCGTCTGGAAAGCAAAGATGAATCGTCCGAGAGTGCGTCGTAAACGCAGGTAGAACTGGAATCACAATGTTGCTACAATCTGTTTCTCTGTCAATCCAACTTCTGTTGCAATTCTCTTAAATTCTACATTCAGCTATTAAAGCACAGCTAGTCAGCTTAACCCAAATTTGGCAATGCACAAAGCTTTTAAGATATTAGGTATTAAACCAGTCAATCTGATACCAAATACAAAATTAGTATTTGCATTATCTCTAAAAAGAAAGAAACACACGCAATATTTGGATTTACTCTAAATATACATCAAATGTCAAACATGTTAAAATACCATTTAGTTAGAATTTGAACTTTGTTTCGTTTTGGTCTCTAAACTTTCAAATGTTCAATTTAGTCTCTAAACTTTCATGTTTATCCTATTTAGTCTTGTATTTACACATTTTTGTCATTCTAGTACTAGATTTTCAAATATTTAATTTTAGTACATAAATTTATAAGAAAAAAAAACATAGTTGGTCCTTATTGATTTTTTTGTTATTTCTATTTAAAAAATTACCAAATTTTAATAATAGTAGCTAATCATAAAAACTAATTTTAAACTTTCATGAAAGTTCAATAACTAAAATTGTGGTACCGTGACGCATCACCCTTATTACAAGTTTCTTCTTCTGCAACACCACACCCCCTCAATCCCGGTACAAATTAACCCTAATTTTTAGTCCTAACACTCCAGAGAATCTAAACTGGATAGACGTACGAAGGAAAATTCACTCATTATCGACCGAAACGGAAACAGAAACATTTCTAAGGCATTGAAAAATAATCAAATAAGCAGTGAGGCAAAACAAATCGATGAATGACGAAGAAACAAACCTAGAGTTTCCGACGAGGCGCCGACGAGCTGCAGAGCTTGGCCACACTCTCCGGCTACGGTAATAGATGAAGTGAACGCGCGTTTGTTTCCAATTTCCAATTTTACAGATAAAAGGACGTTGAAAATTTATGACGTCATCATTATTGGGCCTCGGCCCAAATATTCAACATTCTTGAAAGTAGCTGATCTCGGGTTCGGTTTCGGGCCTAACCAATATTCAAATATAAAATTGTAATACCTCCAATAATGGTAAATGTATGTAAATTTTAAATATTTACAATTATAATTTTTAATTTAATAATTGCAAATTGTTTTGCCATTTCAACTTATTTCTTATATTTTTTATTTCATTTGGCGATTTTATCAGATTATTGTTTTTCATTTTAAATTATTATAGAAATCAATAAAATAATTTCTATTAACCATTTAACCTTTTTTTTTTTTTAATCATTCAACTTTATTTTAAAATTATGATTTATACATCGTAAATATTTAAACAATATTTTATAGAAGTTAATGGTAAAAAGTCCAAAATAATAAAATGGTAAAACAAGTGGACACATATAATAATTCACTAAAACAAAAATTATATTAATAATAAATTTAGGTTAATTTTATCATTGAAAGAAAATGTCATTTAAATCGATATAAATAAATTTTAATCCACAACGAAGTTAAGGATTGATTCAATACCGAATCTCATATCTCTATGGACGACTAATGGTAGGGGCTTCAACACCCATCGTTAACTATGTTCATTGCTCAAGCAAGGGATATAGGGTTTAGGGTTCAGCTACTTTCAAGGATATGATTTATGATTCATTTTTAATTTGGTTCAATGATTTTTATTTTACTAATAAATAACAATATTTTTCATAAATATCATAATATTTACTTTCGTTTCATATTTTATATTTAATTTTGTTTTCTTGTAAAATCTAAATACCAATATATTTTTTCTTATTATTTATATATTCAGTTCAATTTGTTATTGGTTCTCACGTCCGTTGATGCCGAAAAATGGTCAACGGTCTATCCACAGCACAATTCATTTGATGGAGGACGAAAGGTCTGCAAAACAGAAAGGCTTAGGGCACACCGGTGTGGTGTGAGCCACAGGGCCTCCGATGCCTAAGTCAGAAAACGGTAATAGGAAATAAGTTGGAATAACAAGGACTAGCTTATGGTACTTAGCTTAGGACTCCCCCTCCAAGGGTGGAATGAACTGACTCTTATAGCAGCCGGCCTTGTAACCGTTGCGGCTCACTTATGGCGATGTAACGGTCGG